>JAJIBD010032244.1:0-26150 GCA_021461705.1 Cryptotis parvus
CGTTTCAGAAATAACTCCAGAGTTAATGACCCCAGCCACCTGGTTCAAGATTAAGGCACAGAGGTTTGGGGATAGTAAAATATCCTAGACAATTACAGATACTTGAGGAAAGAGTAAAATAAGAATTCCAAAGAAGTTTCAAACACTTGGAGGATAGGCTAGGTTTCATCTTGACACAACAGTATTTTTCTAAAATTATTCCAGCATGCCAGACAAACGGTAACAGAATCACACAGGGACTTTTTTAAATGCAAGTTCTTTGCCTCCCTAATTCATACTAACTAACCCCAAAACGAAAATCCCGAAACCTCAGGTCAAACAGCCGTGGCAGTAGTAACAGTGGTTCTGGTGGTAGTAATAATCACTCCTAAGTAATTTACAGAGTAGTTACCTCAAAGTATTAATTTACTGAGGTAACAGTTTGCAAGAGTATAAATGCTTCTTTGTTGGTAGGGATTAATATTGCCACCCCTATGACCACCGTCAAACTACCAAAATGAAACCATGAAGCTTTGCTTTTTGTTTGTTGTTGTTACAGCATAAATGGAACTGGAATCCTTCTAAGTGAAATATATCAGAAAAGCTGCGTGCTTTAAGAACTTAGTTATTGGTGGTCTATAACTAAAAGCCAAGTAAGCTAACAGAAAATGATCAGTGTAAGCCAACACATAGTGTAATGGAGCAGATATTATTAGAGGAGTGGAAAGGAAGGCCCTATTAATAATTTGTTTTAAAAGCTTTCCTTTGGTAGTTAGAATTCATTCTGAAATCCACTGGCCTACATTATTGTGTCAGGCCCTTTCAGTGCTCCATAACTTTATAATGAACAGAAAGTCCATGAGTATCTCTCAGGGGTTGTATAGAACTCACCAAAATATACTAATCATCCATATCTTTGGACACTGTGTATCCGAAGATAGAAGACAACAGGACTGTTGTGACTAGAATAACAGTAGATTGGAGTCCCGAGAGCTGTTTTTGGACCTGCTAACTAGAAAAGACTAATTCCAGGGAAGTACTTGTATTTAGATATAATATTTCCCACCTAATGCAGATCTCAAGAATGCAATGAAAGTAAAATCCTAAGTCTCCAAGAGAAGAAGTTTCCACTCCTGAATTGCAGGAGAAATTTTTACTAAATACAATATAGGGATCACAATCAACCAAAATGTGCGAAAGATATACGATTTATTGTTCTCCGACCGAGCAGTGACCATAAAGCAGAAACAATGTTGGTAGAAAACAAGGAGTCAAAATTCTGCCTGTGACTAGCCGCTTCAGCACCCTCAATAGCCCTTTCAATCTAAAATATTGTTGTTCCTATGTAATAAGACGTTGATATTTAGGTGTCTAAAGTTGTGCGCTCTGCTAATGGTAATGTTAAGAATAATGTGTAATAAGTCTTAGAATTGCTTTCAACATTGTGAGCAGCCTACACATTTCAGCATGTTTTATATTCATTTAAGTGAAGCATGAAGAGTTTTGTTTCTCCTTTTTCCCTAGTTTAAAGAGGCTAAAAAAAGTTAGCTCAACTGTGATTCATTAAAAGTATAACCTGTGTCAGGCATTTAAAAATTGCGTCAGAGAATGAGGATATGAAAATACATATGAGTTACAGTGATTATAAACACATTTCCAATTAATTTATTTAAGCATTTGTAGTTTTATTCCAAAGAAGAAATTACATGGAATGCTGAACAAGAAATTAATCTATTTATATAATGCTCATTAAAACACAAGGAAAAATTCAATGTTGTCTCCCTGAAAGTACTAGTTTGAGCTGTGGTTAGAGCAGACATCAGATTTCATGGCTTCTATAAAGTAACAGGGAACTTAATGAACACTAATTAATCAAAGTAATATTTAGTTCCATTTCCAATTAACTGCAATGAATGTTTGTAGGAGAATATAGATGCCTAAAGACAAGTCAATATTTATTTAGGCATTATTTATTAGTTCTTCCAACACACCCAAAAAGTTTGATTCAATGCAAGTAATCAACACAATAAAATTATTTCAAAGCACATAAAAATAAAGAGACATAGTAAATGGGAAGAAATTGTTAAGCAGAATAATTATAGCATGAAACTCAAGATAAAGGGTAAAACTTAGTTATGAAATTTATTTTGGAGGGAGAGTGGTCACGCTATGGTGTTAGATCTTACTCCTGGCACCTAAAAGGACAGTCTGGGATGCCAGGGCTCATTCCTGGAGCTGTTCACAGGAAACCATACGGGATGGGATGCTGGGTATCAATCCTTGGGTGGCAATATAGAACAAACTACCTGCTCACTGTACTATCACTCTAGCCTCAAGCTTTGAAATTCTTCACAATTATACATATACATATATACATTATATATAACAAACTGAACATTTTGTTAGCCAAGCGGATACGTAAAGCCACAAAAGAAGTAGTAAGCAAATATAAACATGAAATTCTTAGCATGTTTTCTTAAAAATTATGAGATCCTATCACCAGAATGATCATGCCGTGAGTAGGACATTTCCCTTGCATGCATCAGGACGTGGGCTGCTCCCCAGAACCTCAAGTGGTCCATGAGCGAGGTACCCAGAATGATCCCTGAGCCAGAGACAAGAGTAAGCCCTGATCATTTGCCAAGTGTGACCCCAAATAAACCAAAACCAAAAATATTTTAATATCTTTATAGACCCCATTTCTTATTTTTGCTGGAAAATCTCAGAACACAGTTATACAGTTTTTGGCAAAATATATAATTTTATATATTCAATCAAGTATTATAGAGGTCTGTTGCAGGACTCCTAAGGGCGCTACATCTGCTCTGGATTGCCTCCACAGATCACTCCGTAGATAAGGAGGTAGTCTAAATGTGGCAGTTTATCCGACCATGTATGCTGTACTAGCTGGTATAAATATTCTCCCATGCTATCACAATCCTCGTTGGGACTAGCTAGATCTTACCAGCATATTAGCCTAGCCACGTAAGGACACCTAAGTAATTAGACCAGAGAAATGCTGTTTGCTTCCAAACAAACAAGCATGGCTCCCTGATAAAATATAAAACTACAATGAAGTAGAGAGACTTGTGAAGGCTTGGAGAAATATTTAACTGGCATTGGTGTTGATCTTTGGTACAGTGACATACCATCTCAAAAACCCCCTTCTCTACATTTCAAAGGCCTTCCCTTCCCGGCTCAAAACATTAGCACAGTAAAGGCCCTAGGTGAGATGCAGGGAGGGGACTACCGAAGGCATTGGACCCTCCTGCTTTCCATAACAATGGGAGGAAGGTCTGAGTTGTTGGGGGGGTATAAACTTGCGGTTCCTCTCCCGGGCTTCTTCTTCCGGTGGAATCTTCGCCTTACAGCGTTTTTTCCCTGGAGTTATACACGTGGTAGTCGCCATCTTGGCCTACGCGTGGCTGATTCTAGCCTGGAATCCTAAGCATCGGTTTTCCTTTTGCTGATTTGTATGCCTGAACCTGTGATAAGTAAAGTCTTTTAAAACCTCATCGGATCCCTGAGTGTTCATCCATTTCCTCGCCCGGCACGGAGGGTAGAAGGGAACTTCGCTTCCCGGCACTGTCGGGGACCCAGCGGAGCTCCCGACAGAGGTCTAAATCACAGAAACAGTGAGCCCTCTAGAGATCACATGTTTTTATATAAATTCAATATAATCCAATAAATCACATGATTTTTTAGTGACTTAGCTGTTTTCTACGCAACTCTCTGAGATAGGTAGTTCAACTAGAGAATTATGTAAAAGAATTTGAAATATGTATACTTTGTGCTATTAATTCTTTACTATGGGTTCACCCACTAACAGTATTTATTGAAGGTTAAGTCTATGACAAGAAATGGCTCAGAAAACTGAAAATCAATTAGATGCTAAAGCTGTCAAATAGTTCTTAACATATAAAGGAAGCAATATTATTTTCGCAAAAATACAGATAGAGCTTGAGAGATTTTCGACCTTTTTTTTTTTATACCAGAAACACAAGATTTGTCTACCGGTATCTCCTAAACTAAAGTAGGTGCCCTAAGTTTGTTTTTCTCTTAACTAAATAAGGACTTCACATTTGTGCATAAAAGAATTTCCTTTCAATATTTTCCCTCTCCTAACAATATACTTGTTAGTAAGTGTCTAATATCACAATGCATATCCTCAAATTATTAACCGTTATTAAAGTGCTTTGGAGCATATGTAAGAAGATACATTTTTTCCATTCAATTAATACTTATTACAGGGTAATCCATGTTTCATGTTTCAGGTAACACTGTGTTAGGCCTGAGGATACAATGATGAAACAGATAGATCTAGTCTCAGTTCTTACTTAGATCAATAATATATAAAATTGGACAGATTTACTTCTTAATTTCAAGAGCGATGATTTTTCAAAGGAAATATCAGATAATTCAAGAAGAACAAAGAGGAAAGAAGAAATATTGTAATCATTTGCTTTTGACTAATTAACATTTTATGGATATATTTTCAGTAGTGGGAGATAGGAGATGTAAATTCTTTTGTAGAGTGTTCCCAATGTTTAGGCCCTGGGGAAATCACTGTGGTATATCTTGAGGACTAAGATCCAGTACCATTTACTAGCTCCAAAGTCAGTCATAAATATGTACTCTAAGAGCCAGAGTGATGGATAGGGAACTTGCCTGTTCTTGTCTGACCTAGGTTCATAAATGGTCTCAAGCCAATAGGAGTGATAACTGAGCACAGATAACTGAAAAGCCCTCAGTTTCTCTAGGTCTAACTCTAGAGAAAAAAACATGGTCTGTGATGAATGGCATCTGTACACACCATAGGCGCAACCACCAGGTCATTGGAGGGTGGGGGGGGTGGTGAAGAGAGAGAGGGCCTCATCACACAAATCCAGCCAGTGTGCCCACACCACAGTGTTTTGACCATGGAGCTGTAATGGCACTGACCAGGGAAGGAGCCTTTTGAGTGAATCACCCGGAGACTGACCAGAGGTACAAATGATAGGCTCCTTCCTACCATGCGCAGCCACATACTCTTTGCGAACATAACAACCCATTTCAAAGGTTAGGTATTTACCAAAACCTTTTTCCCATATATATGTGACAATGATCATAGTGATTGCACGCCTGCTAGGAGAGCTAGCATGAGGTAGGGAGTGAGTGGGGAGGCAGTGACTGTTGCTGACTGTAGGGGCACACTGGTGGTGGGACTGATGTTGAATAGTGCTTGTGACAACTGTACTGTAAAGAAACTTGAAAATCATGGTGTCCCTTAAGTCTTTCAAAGTTCTCTACAATAATCTAAAGCAAATTATTAACTTGGTAAAGAGAATTACAAATCCAAGCATAATGTTCAATGGGTATAGGTCTTGTTTTATTAATGAAGAAACATTTGTAGGTGCATCAAAAATGCATGTGTAAGCAGTGATAAGTACTTACTAGCACTGTAAAAATGTGGAGCTGAAGAGATAGTAGAGCAGTGGGGTGCTTGTCTTGAACATGGCTGATCAAGTTCAATTCCCCCCTGTACCCATGTGGTCCCCAAGTCTACCAGAAGTGATATCTATGTGCAGATGTAGAAATAAGGCCTAAACACAGTCAAGTGTGAAACAGAAAAACAAAACAAAGCAAAATAAAGCACTGCAAAACATGACAGGCAAACACACACACACATCACACACACACACACACACACACATACACACACAATGGAATTACTTTCAAACTTATGAGAAGGAGCTCTGGCATTTACAACACAGAAAAACCTGGAAGACAGGAGACTACGTGAAACAAACCGGGCGCAAACTGAAGAGGGCATTTGCCTGGCACTAGGCTGACCCTGTTCACCCCCAGCATCCGTATATTACGTTAAGCACCAGGAAGAATTCCTGAGTGTAGAATCAGTAGTAACCCCTGAGTTCAGCCAGGTTTGTCCAAAACTAAAACCAAAACAAACAAAAGAAAAGCAAAACTGTTATCCAACTTATATATGTAATCTGAGAGAAGTCTTAAATAAGCACAATGGCTTAGAACAGAATGGTGGTTTCAGGATGGGATGGGCCGGTTGGAGGAGCAGACCAGCAGGGGAACAGGAAATAAATGGTAATGATGATCAAAGGGTGAAATGTTTCAGTTGTTCAGATAAATAGGCTCCAGCCATCATTGATGTTATCCTGGGAATATCTCTGTTTTGCCCAATGTAATCAGCAATGTAGCCGAGCACCTATAGTTGAACTGTATTGTATTCTTAAAATGTATTAAAAGCTTTGTATACTGATAGCTCTGGATAGATTCCCAGCACCACATGGTTCAAGGATTGCTAACTGTAGTCATGCCCTCTGAGCACTCCAAGATGAGGACTCTGTGGTCAGCAAACACCAAAGAGCCCAAGCATTCCTATTGCCACATCAACTGAACAATCAGTTGGCGAAAATCTCTGGGAGTGCTTTTAGAGGCCCCAAAAACAATGACATAAGTAACCATATGTGGACTAGAGAGAAACTTTTGAGAGTTGATAATCATGTCCATGATGTTGATAGTAGTAATGGTTTACAGGTATGTACCTATCCCAAATTCACCAAGTTGTTTATATTAAATGTGTGCAACTTTCTACAAGCCATTCAAACCTTAGTAAATTAGTTTTACCAGTGGGAGGGCAGAAGAGTGTTTATAATATAATGCTAGTAGAATAAAAAGAAAAGTGTGTTTTAGTTGATAGGGAAGTAAAGCAAAGGGAATAGCATGAGGAAACATATGACACAGGCAGCTATTAGTGGGCATAGATGAAGGACACATAAGTTAATAGGGAGGAGGCAGGACAGGTGGGTTACAGTCAGTTCAGAGAGGATTAGATGCCAGGCTACAAGTCTGCTCTCGCTCCGTAGGTAATGGGAACCCACTGGGGACTTTTGATCCCAGTAGTGACATTGATAAAAAGGGAGCTCAAGTACCTTAAACTCTGTAGGGTGATTTTGAAGATGTGAGACCAAAGGCAATCAGACCAGCTGGTAATCCAGACAAGAGGCAAGGGGCTTGAACTATGGCAGTGGGAATGGAAATGAGAAATTAGTAAAGAGCCCAGGCTCGAACCCATTAGGAATCGCCTGCAGTAACTGATCTGATCCACAGCAGCAGTGACACCTCCATTAACTCCATTGCATGCGTCTCCAGGAGCATAAGAACTGATTGGTCCTCGTGACATGCCTAAAGCAAATGCAAGCTTATTCTGCCCTCATCTGTGTGAATAGATTCCAGTTGCTAGGATCTCCCAACACAGTCTTTGATTTAATTTTAAAATCACATAGTACAGGGGCATTGCAGCTTTTATACTCTTGTGCTGTCGTGCATATCTTTTGAAGTTGTTAAGATACATTTTAGGATGATATTTAATGAGTTTAGAATAATTAATGATTATAGTTTAGACTTCAGCACATTGCCAACTCCTTAGCACTCAAAGAATAATAATTTAAATTATTTCCTATGAAATTATTAATGAAGGTCATCCTAGAAATATACTATCTTCTCTTTCTCACTGGAAAGTGACTTGGAGATATCTCCATCAAACATATAATTGCCTATTTTTCCCCAATGTAATCTGCAATCTATTGCTAAGAGGTCATGTGCCTAAGCATATGCCTAAGCATGCCCTCAAAAAAGGCAATTTTACACTTGATGCCAAAAAACAAGCTTCATTCACCTTCCAGAGTTACTTAAGATTATTCTGAACTAAAATGACCAGAATTCCACGTTTATCTACCATGCTAAGTAAAACGCTAAAGGACCTTTGTCCAGAGACAATCTGTTAAACCATCTCCTCGAAACTAACAGAAACCTCAGAGCATAGATTTGGTTTTTGTTTTAAATTTGGAATATCTCCACATTCTCTTCACAGATGAGATTGCTTCACCCCTAAGATAACACATCTTTTTATAACCTAACAAATTTTGACACTTTTTCTGTACTGCATCACTATGCCCTTGAATGTGTAAACAGAAACTCCAACAAGCTATCTATCTGCTGTTGCCAAAATAGTTTCTCTTGAACTTGTTACGTGGATATCTAGCTCATAACTGCTTGAACCCATGTGAATGATGGGGTCCCTGGGCCTCCTCCCTTAGATCTTCATATCAGCATTGAAAAGATCTGGAAATGTCATCCAAAACTTATGTTTCACTGAGATTTTTAAACTAATTAAATACTTTAATATGGACTGCCAGGAGATAATACAGTGGGTAAGTGGGTAAGGTGTTTGCTTTGTGTTCGTCTAATCAATGGAGGGAATCCTAGGCATTCCTTTAGGTGCCTGGAGCCCCTCAATAGAAATCAAGTACACAGCCAGGACTAAACCCGAAGTATGACTACATGTCTACTCCAAAACGAGCAAAATTTCAATTTACAAATAAAAAACCCTGCTCAAGAAAGTATGTTCTAGCCATTTGACTCATAAAATTTTAATCAAGGCATGAAGAGCTGTGAATTTTTCTTAAGATGAAAAAAACTATTGAGGGAACAGTTTATGAAATGGAAGGCATTCTATTTAGATCTCAACGATTGTCCACCACTCATCTTTTTACCTTTTAAAGATTGTATTTCTGAATTTATGAAATAATCAGAGATGAGTGGAATTTAATTAAAATTTATTAGATGAGTATACAGTGGTAATTACTACTCAAAAATAATAAAACTATTTTTTAATAGCATTTTTGAAATCATAGTGGGCCACCACTATAATACTTACTAGTATATTATTTCAACTTTTACTCTCTGGACAATTATACTTTCTGTGTACCCTAGGCATTTGATACTACGTAAGCAGCCACGAAGGTGGCAAGAACCTTTCATCACCACACACCTGTCATGCCACTGAACACTGTTCTTGAAATAGGACATCAGTGTAAGCTGGGACATTCCTCACACAAGTTTTGCTTTTGCTTTCTAGGTCAGAGGGAGACCCAAAGAACATTTCTCACTTTGGTGCTGACCTGAGAGCAGCCCCTTTTATATAAATATCTTAGAATCCACAACTATGCTTCTGTGAAAAGATTCCAGTTTCCGTAGTCTAGCAATTTGAAATAAAAGTTTTTAAAAAGTCGTATATATTTATCTTAATAATTGGAAGCCCAGCAGCACACCTTGGGTTAAAGGAATTTATTCATCAGTTTGAATTCATGAAATTTCTAGGTGAGTTCCTTTCTCCAGGATAAAATCAGCTTCCAGTTCCCAGACTGCGGAAATGAATTAAACCACTGCAGTGAACCCACTGAGGGCTCGAAATTCCTTTTAAAACCCAGCTCTAAAAATCTATTGTATCTCTTAACTTTGAAATTAACAATTTCTTCAGCAACAATTTACTAATATGCAAAAGGAAAGGAAAGTGTCTTTTATTTATTTTTATTTATTTTTTAAATTTTTATTATACCACCGTGAGATACAGTTGGCATTTTATTGTTTACAACTCTGTCCTTACAAGGACAGGGAAAAGGCCTTATACTCCTCCAGTCCTAATCAAGTTTCTCTTTCAGACGTCAAGAGACTGACAACTCTGAGCACTCAATAAATCATTGCCTAGGCCTATTAATGAAATTAGCAAGAGATTTCACATTCTTCCATAGGCAGAGTCTGTGCCCTTTTACACCAAGAAGTAACAGAAGACAGATCTTCACCCATGTACTCCGGAAAAATCCAAAGGAGTAAAATATCTAAAGAGGATGGGTGGGTCCTGGTAATGAGTGTTAGAGAAACAGCACCTGAAATCTAAAACCAGCTTAAACCAGCTTAAGGGCAGTTCGCAGCACAAGTGATTCATCTCTGGAGCCCAGAAAAATCACTGAATGCATAATTCAGGCCCCAGCCTGGATAGATCCCAGGAGGAAAGAAATTCAAGAACCAACCACCGGAAGTTCACTGCTTTTCCCCAGGAAAAGTTCCATTAACTCCTACTTATCTAAAGAATTTGGTACTAAGACAAACGGAAATATCTAAACTTTCAAAGTTTGGTTTTACTTATTACTGATAAATGAATGTCATTGGGTTATAAGATTATGAAAGTGTGTAAGATTGTTTGGCATCCATTTTTACGGGCAGAGGCATTACCTTAGATTTTGCTATATGAGATCAATTCTATGTGTTCCAATAAATGCAAAAAGCATTTGGATTTAATTTTTTAATTTTCATTCACATTTCCTCTCCAATTATTATTCATTCACATCTACCTCTGTTAAAGATAAAGATAAAGTCCTATTTTTAATCTGAGACTAACCTAACCTAAAGTGTATATCAAAATATTAACAAAATAAAAATAAAGTGTAAATTAAAAATAAACGTGTAATTGGGTAACTTGTTCCAACAAATATGCAAAAAATCCTGTAAGTATAGGTTGAATTTATATTTAACTCCTGTATCCACAGACTCTAAAAAATGATTTTGGACTCAGTCAAAAGGAGCTAATCATCCATAATTTTATATTGTGTTTATTGTTATTTTTAATGTGTTATATTAAGTTTTGCTGGCTGCATAAATATATTACTTTGTATACGTTTTTAACTTCCCCTGGTTGCAGATACTTAAGGGCCAGTTCCCTCAGTTTGGCAAACATAGCTCTAGATTTTCTGAATCTTCCACTCTATCCCCACACTTACCACAGGATGACCCTCCAGTATCATTTCTGTGTTGAAATAAAAATCGTGAACACATTTCTTCTCTATGCAGTTAAAGAGCAATATCCTGTGTACATGATCATCTTCTCATCCTCCCCTGTAGGCTCAGAGAAATAAATGTTTTCTCTCCCCTCTCTAAATATAACCTTCTATACTCTTCTCAGGTTTCTGTAGGGCATAACTGGTTCCTGTTCTTTATGACTTCCTCGACCCAGAATCTGAAGCTCACCATTCCTGGTTCTTTTCTTCATTACCTTTGAACAACTACAATAGTATATAGTGCTGGTTGATGGTTCACAAAGCTCAAATTAAACGGAAAAGCATTCAGTACATATTCAAAACATAAAACAATAAGTGGAATTAATTTATTTTTCAACATATAGTTTAATTAAATTTTTTTGAAAGTTGGAAACAAGAGGAGAGATTAACTCTTAAAACTCAAGACATTTTTTACAACTCTTATCCTTCATGATGCCAGTGGAGTCCCGAAACTTATCTGAAGAGGGAATCCTACTCTCCCAGGGAATGGCTGGGAAAATCTAGAATTGATAAGAGTCTGCTGCATCTTACTTACTCCTTGTGGCAAAGGAAAGTCCTAGACCTTACCAGGTCTTTTGGATTCTTGCTTTCTCCAAGAAAAGCCCCACCAGGAGCAATCCTGAGTGCAGTGTCAAGGCCAAAAGATGTGGCCCCCAAAAAAAGAGAAACAAAACAAATATTGAACAAAACACTAAATTCCAGTGGGCCTCACTCTTTGTGTAAATGAAAGAATTGCCTAGAGACTTGTTTTCCATATATTGGCTACAAACTATCCAAAATGAGGCATGGAGAAAGCTTCATTTTATATACAACCTGTGCTATTGTCCCTGGGGACCCAACTCTTGGATTAGTGATTTGCAGTTACAAATTAGAAGTCTGATTTTGGTTATTGGATTTTGTGGTTGTTCTTTTGGGAGTCATACCTAGAGTACCAGGGCCTACTCCTCAGTATGCACTCAAGAATCTCTTCGTATTTGCGTTTTTGATGTTGGGGCGACACCTGGCTCTGCTCAAATGTTACTCCTGGCTCTGTGCTCTGTGCACCGGAATTACCACTGGTGATTCAGAGGTACCATATGGGATGCAAAAAGATGGAACCCATTTGGCAAGCAAGAATCCCCTCCCCTGGACTATCACACGTTGGCCATCAGGACTCTCTTTTTATGATACTCACTTTGGCCATCAGGATTCTATACTTTCTCTCTATTTACTTTAACTTTTGTTTTTGTTTTGCTTTTGTTCAGGCCGGCATGGCGGTGCTCAGGGGTTGGAACCTTGTTCTGTGCTCAGGATTCATTCCTACCAGGCTCCAGGGACCATATGGAATAACGAAGGGATCCAACCTAGGTCAGCCATATGCAAGGCTGTGCCCCTACTCTGTATCTCCCCCAGCTCCAGCTTTAATATTTTTACAAGGTCAGTTGCATTATCTTTTTGTCTTTGGGTCCTGCAAAAACATCATCATAAGGTTGGTCCTGATAGTGAGATGAATTTGATGGATTAAGTTGAGAATTTTCTCTTAATGGGCTATATTAATATAGGAATGTCAAGAGTACTTCAAACAATATTTTTCGTAAAACTTTTATTCCAGTTTTATTTACAGCCCTATTTATACTTTCAGTTAGAAGACAAAGAGTTAGTATCAATGTGTGCACATTTGATTGCAAGTAAAACACATTTGTTTATACAAATTGTGGTCAGTGATTATACAGATTCTAATCAGTTCCAATATTTGGGATTCTGTCTTGCTATATAACAATCAAGACAATTTAACAAAGTGTGACATTCTTTCAGTAGAAGAAAAAGCCAGTGGGAAAACCTAATTATTTAGTAAAGAATTCAAAATTAGGAGCGGGGCGATAGCCCACTTAATTATTTGCCTTCAGCATGCAGCCAGCCCATGCCAGCCTCGGTTCGATCCCGAGCACTGCCAGAGATAATTCTTGAGTGCAGAGCCAGGGAGAAACCCCTGAGCATTGCCGGGTGTGACCCAAAAGCAAAACAAAACAAAAAAGAATTCAAAATTAAACCACCGGGTGTGATTTTTGAATGCTTCTATATACTGTCACTGTATCACTCACTGTCTTCGTTCATCATCAATTGCTCGGCGGGCACCAGTAACATCTCCATATGACCTGTCTCATGCAAGTAGAGCCCAAGAGCACCTGCTTGCTTCAGGAATATAAAGGCCTCAAACCATTCCATCCAGGTCATGGGAATGAGGTCTATAATTGTTACTAGTATCTGGCATATCAAATACAACACGGGTAACTTGCCAGGCTCTGCCGTTCAGTTGCTTATACTCTTGTAGTCATCTCAAAATCCAGCATTTATTGATGAACCACTTTCGGCCTAGCGGCCGCGGGCCAGACTGTAATAGGCTGGTCTGCTGGGTGGAGTTCTGACAAGAAGGGAAGTCCAGATGTGGAAAATGGAGGTCCTCATGGAGTGGGGGGGCCATCTGGCTTGTTGTGAGGCTCTGCTGGGCTGGCGGACCAGGGATAGAACCTGCCATCCATCACAAAGTGCAAAAATAGCTTAAATATTCTAAACACAAGAATAAGTTAAATATTTTGAAACAATAAAGCTCACCTAAAATGGTATATAGCTTAGAACAAACAGAAAAGGTTATATTTTATCGTGTAACATATATCAGTCATATTTGAATGATCTCAGACTGCATGATTTATCTTGTATTTTTAAGCTGCACACTAAGATTTCCATTGTACAGATTAATATAATTATTTTAACTCACAATTATTTCATATTTTTATAAAGAATGTGTGTGATATAAGAACATTCTGACATATATTTTTCAATCTGAATATTGTCTCTGGGACAGAACCCAAGTAATAAGCTCTTTCCCCATAGGTGGGTGTATAGATATAAAACTGCCAAATGTATCTAAGCCATGTTTTTCTTATTTATAAATCATTGGGATTATTCTCCTCTAAACAAACTGCTTTCATAACCTACATTTACAAAAGTAAGCTTCCAAAGTTTAAAAGCTTTTTCTAGCCAAATAGAAAATATTTCTCTGACTCCTCTAGATTCAAAGTTCAACAGGAAGCTGGTAAGAAAACCCACTCAGTGTTAATACTTTTGCGAAGGAATGTTCAAAGGATAAAATTATGACCACAAGGTGAATTCAAAGCCAAGGAGACCTCTGCTTATTATTAGAGTTCCAAAACCATTTCAAGAGTCTTAGAAGTTTTGTACATAAATTATTTGTCAAATTGCTACCATAGTAGGTTCCATAATCTGATTTGGGTGCGCATCACAAACACCTTGCAGATAAAATGCAAGCCCCCAGAAAAACAGGAGTCTGAATGTGATAACGCTTTCTTTTCTGCTGTTAAGAAAGTCAGATTCATAAACAGGCGATCATGCAAGCCCAAATGGTGAGCATTGTCCGACATTAGATAATAGTTCTGAAAGAAATAACCAAGTAGTAACAAAACCTAATCAGTGTATATGTATGTGTCCAAGGAACTAACACTGCACTTACACAAAAGAAGTTGTGCAGAAAGTTGACAGTTTGAAGGTTAACAAGTTAAAAGAATATACTTGTCTCTTGTTCCCATCAGGGACTATTTTCTGTTCTCTTGTGCCCCAGCTTTCTTATTAGCAAAATGATAAAGTGGATATTCTTCTCTGATTCATGTTTCTAACCATTTATTAGATAGATAGGAAGGTATAAATATGGAAAGAACTCCAAGCTCTGTTCTATTGTATAGCTGGCTAAGCCCACTCCTTGAGTTACATGGAGCTCCTTTTCCCATCTTGAATATTACGTTGTCCATAATTGTTCACTGAATGTGCCTACAAAATGTAATATCTTCTTTCCCCACAATCAAGAGTTATCATTCAATATGGTAAATAATGTCACCATTTAAAGCTGAATCTATTTTATTTGTATTTATTTATCTGTTTTTTGCTGTAGCAGGGAGCTGTGCTTCAGGAAAATACTGGTTCTGCAATCAGGAATCACTTCTGGCCAAGCTCAGGAGAATATATTAGATGCTGGGATGAATTTATGGGTCATATGCGTTGTGTACGAGCACGTATCTCACCTGTTGTACTAAATTTCTGGTCACTTACTCTTTTGGTTTGTGGCAGCACCCAGTGGTGCTCGTATTACTCATGGCTCTGTGGCCAGGGATAATTCTTGGTAGGCTTGGGAGACCATATATGGTGCTGTGTGCAAAAGTAAGACCACGTCTACTGTACTATTTCTCCAGCTGTTCATTTTAAATGGGGGGGAGGGTGTAGGAGGCTGAGTAGATCCACACTGAGCAGTGTTCGAGGTTTACTTCTAGCTCTGTGCTCAGGTCCACTTCTGCTGATGCTCCAGGGCCAATAAAGAGTGCAGGGATCAAAATTGGCTGCCAGGCATTCAATGCTATGCCTTTATGCTTGTGCTATTTCACTGAACCATAAACTTTTAAATTATTAATTTTAAGTGAAATTAATTTTTAAGTGAGAATCAGCACATTATTTAAGTGCTTATATGTTTTGTGGGTACTAGGTTATCAACCCACACTCATAAACAAAGTAGCAAAAGTCTTTCATTAACACCCTTGCTTTCCATTAGTGTACCCCCAAAATATATGCTTAGTTATTATCACTTCTGTTGTAAAAGTCTGTGGGCTTTTTCCAATGTACATTGCACATCGCTTTGCTTCCTTATAAAAGACTACGAAATTTTTATTACATTTGAGAAAGGGAGTCACCTCTAAATACGTCACTGATGTATTTAGAAGTGACCTACAAGCTGTACATGCCACCCACACGACAGGCCTGGCAAGCTGTTCGTGCCGTAGTTGATAGCGCCAAATACAGTAACATTTATATTAGGTCATTTCAATGGGGCGATTTATTTTCCTGGAACAAGCGGATGCCTTTGGGTACTAACTAGCATGAGTCAGGACATATGGAATATCACTGGTGCCCACTCTAACAAATAGTGATAGTAATGGTGATGAGAAAGTATCATTCAAATACTGAATATGTAAATATTGATGTGAAATGTTAAACTGTTTTATATTTCTAGATTCTTTACTCAATACCTAAAGCATAAGTAATACTTCAGAAATGATCTATTTAGATATTCTATACTCTCTTAGCATTCAGACATATAATTAAAAAAGAACTACAGTTTTAATGGTGTCAGAATAATCAAGAAATATACTATCGTTATGTGGTAAAAATTGTTTTTAAAAGGTATTAAGATTTTTATTTACTTTGAGTTGGGAAGCATCACCAAGTTTTTTGGAGAATTTTGCTTGCACTCTAGGGTTTGGTTTTATTTAGTATGAATGGCATAGTTATTTGTTTCCATCTATTCCAGCTTCCAACACAGCTCTACCTTCTCTAAATAATATGCATACTGTTATTACTGCAGCATTATTAGTATAAATGTTAAGAGAGACCAGAAAGGAAATAAAGAGAGAACACTGAGAGATGTAGTTGAGACTATAATATGAGTGAGGATAGATAAGATAGTTTGCTTATCAATCTAGTTTACTTGATGTACCTGAATATGGAGTGTATTCTTCCAGTCACCCCATTAACAGAAAATGAGAGAGGTAGGACACGAAAGTCAAATTATATGTTAGTTTCAGATGAGTAAAGGCGCCACTTGGCATATAAATTAGGGAGAAGAGCAAACCATTACAAGTACTAATTAGTTTTATCATAATTATCATATTTTCTCTGCTTAGCATAGTTTTTGTTGCTCAGCTATCCATTCACCAGTGCTCCATTTTCTTTTGTCTTTTTACATTGCCTTCTACTTTCTGGAAATATCCAAATGCTTGCATTTCTTTGATAATGTGATGCCATAGCTGGACTCTGTAACCTACCATAAAACAAAAACAGCTTTCTGTTCAGACGCACACTACACTTAGCAACCACTCCAAATCGTTAAGCCTCATTTCAAGTGACAAGTCTTTCAAATGATCATCCCTGACTTTGAAGCTGATTTTGTGGCCTCCCAGTGTTCTCAAGAAATTTTATGCTTGGGCTTGCACTGCATTTATCACATCAATAAGTCTATATTTTTCTTCTCCCTCCTATAGCTTAGTTGAATACGTTTCTTGAGCATTTCTATGTCCTCTCTTCTGTGGCTCCAGTCTGGACAGTTCCTCTCTACTTTTCCACTAGATAAGCACTTTTCTGGGAGCTCCTATTGTGGTGATTCTGATCAAAGAATGGGAAAACTCAAAGGAAGAAGCAAAGGAGTACCAAAAAGAGCACCAGAGACAACACAAGATATTTTTTTGAGCTCACAGAGCTCATAGTAAATCAGTTGGGGCTGGGGAAGGAAGTGTTGAGGAAAGTACAGGGAGTAAAAGCTCTTGCCTAATCCATTTTGCTTTACAGAACAACATAGTCAGCAAAAGCCAGCCAGGAGTTATCCCTGAGCTCAGAATCCATAGTAAACCCTGAGCACTATCAACTCGCCCGCAAATAAGCAATCAAACAAATATGATCAGTATGGTCAAAGAGAGCTAAAACCAAGGGTTCTGGAACCAGAAGAAGGTGAAAGCACCACATAAACAGGAGAGGAAAGGATTTCTAGAGGAGTAGAGAGAGATTAGTGCAAAAACACAGGGAACACAGAACTTAGAACTTTCTGCTTGTTGGGAGGTGGGCTTAGGAACTTAAATAAGATCAACTTTGTTTCAGTGCCCAGAAGAGGCTAGAAGAGGGTTGCCAAATTACAAAGATGAGTGTGAGTTGGAACATGGTATGCGAATTCTACTATTTACATTTTACAAATTATAAACTTATTTAATTGTTGAGGATAAACTAAAAATAGTCTAAATAGCTATCAAATTTCACATACAATAGCTTATTTGGAATTTCTCTATATTTAAAAACCTAACGTCACGTACATAAACTACAGGGGAGGAATAAGGACTGAGAACCTATAACTTTTGGCTCTAGGCACTGAACCAATAAAAATCTTTTACTGTTAGTAGCCTAGAAGTGTGCCACCACACCTATACTATTCTAGTTGGGGGCGCCGCCCGAGTTCACGACGGTGCCAGGAAGAGAGTTCACTTCTACCTCCAAAGAATGGGTGAGACTCAGAAGCCGATGCAGTTTTAAAAGGGCTTTAATTAAGTTCCAATATACAATCCAAGAGCAGGGGAAAGCCTCCGGACTCAGGTTCCCAGCTAGACCCCAGATAGGTATGAGCCAAGATGGCACCCACCATATGTTGAGGCCCAACAGAGTGGAGAGGACGAGAGAAGCAAAACACAAGGGAAGCCGCAAGGGCCCAAGGGGAAAAGGAGAACTACTTTCTTGCTTGCAGCTTATTTTATAGCCTGAAATCTGCTCAAGCTCCCAGCCAGCCCATTCTAGGCTGGGCTATCTAGAGATGAAAACAGAAAAATAGCTCTATAGAATGTAGCAACTTCAGGATACCATCTGGTTGTTTACAAGGACCCAGAGCTAATTAAAAACACTCCTAGCAGAGCTGAGAGAAGCTCTAGCGAAATGTAACTGCACTGGCGGGAAGGATCAAATGCCCTCAGGTAATTTCTCCCGGCACCTCACCTAATATCTTGGAGTCAAGATCTACCTGGAATTGCCCTTATAGGGTAGAAGGAGGTTTCTGAGGATGGCATGTCTCTGTAACAAAAGACTAATATAATACCAGTTAAATATTTCTCCAAGCCTTCACAAGGTCTTGTCTACTTCATGGTAGTTTTGTATTTTTGGTGCTAAGTTATCAGGAGCAATGCCTTGCTTGCTTGGAGAGCCAAATAGCATTTCTCTTTGGTCCTAATTACTTAGAGATCCAACATAGCCAGGCAAATGACCCAACAGGAGATCTAGCTAGTCCCACCGATGATTGTGGTAGCATGAGAATATTTATACCAGCCAGTACAGAATACATGGTCAGATAAGACCACCTTCAGACTACCCCCCACTATCTATGAAGTGACCTGCAGGAGGCAATCCAGTGAATGCAGAGGCCTAGGCTTTTAGGTGTACTACAACTATTCACATTATGAAATAGAGATACTAATAAACATATATGAATGAATTAATATCTGCCTTTATCTTGTAAGGACCATTTTTAAATGAGTAATTATCTTTCTCTTTTCCTTCCTCTCTCAGATACATGGATTACAAGAACATACATTAAAGGGGGTTGTCATGTGTATCCTTTTGCCTCTATTTAATGCTCAGTTCTAGGTTGGCACCAGTACCCTCACAATTGTTAAAGGGAAAGAAATAAAGAACCTGCCATGGAGGAGAGCTGGGGAGGGGGAGGAACCCGGGGCGTTGGTGGTAGGAGATGGGCACTGGTAGGCGGGATGGGTGCTGCTACACTGTATGACCAGCAAGTCTGAACTTTTTAATTGTATATCTTTTTAATTTGTAAAAATTAAAAATTAAAAATAAAAAAATATACACAATGGAAAAAAAAGAACAACAAGTGCTGGCGTGGATGTGGGGAAAAGGGGGGACCTCATCCATTGGCCGGTGGAATGCCCGACTGGTACAGCCTTTCTGGAAAAAATGGACATTTCACTCCAAAGACTTGACATTGAACTCCCCATTTGACCCAGCCATACCACTCCCTGGGAATCTAATCTGGCACCCAAAAATACGTAGCGGAGCAACACCATCCCTACTTTTATGTTCCCCATAGCAGTTTCACAATAGTCAGAATCTGGGAAACAACCAGAGTGCCAGAAAATTGATGACTGGATAAAAAAGCTTTGGTAATCTACACAATGGAATACCATATGCAACTGTTAGAAAAAGAGAAAGTTATAAATTTGGCCTATAAATGGATTGGACATGGGAGTAGATTGGGCTGAAATTAGCCAGAAGGAGAGAGACAGATACAGAATGACAGCATTTATCTGCATGACATAAATATATATGTACATATTATGATACCAATATCCAAGGTCGACTGAAACATGAATCAGGAGGTCTTGTCAAAGAGTAAAGTATACACAAAGGTGTGGGAGTCAGAGGAAGTAAAGATAGAAAATGGAACAGTGTGCTAACAATTGTCGAGGGTACTAATGCCCACCTAGAACTGAGCATTAAATAGAGGCAAAGATACACATGACAACCCTTAATGTATGTTCTGTAATCCAGTGGTCTGAGGGGAAGGAAGAGAGAGAGAGAAATGGAAAGAAATAAAGAACCTGCCATGGAGGCGGGCTGGGGAGGGGAGGGAACTGGGGACATTGGTGGTGGGGATGGGCACTGGTGGCGGATAGGTGCTGGAGCACTGTATGACCAAAACCCAAATGTGAACTTTTAATTGTATATATCTTTGTAATTGTAAAATAAAAAATTAAAAATGTAAAAAAAAATAAATAAATAAAACAAAAATAAAATATGAAGAAGAAAAAATTAAAAAAAAAAAATAAATAGGTAATTATAGGCTATCTCAATGTATATGTTAATAATGGCAGTTAAATTAGAAATGAATTAAACAAAAGATTACATGCATATACATAATATTTACTATATCCTAAAACTGCCTGATTTGTGTTTGCAATAAATATGTGAATTTATTAAAAAAAACCAAGGAAGAAAGTTAACACTGAATATTGAGAACAAGTAGTCTTATTCAAGGGAGTATTCCATTTATGCAGATGAAAGTGAATATGCAAAATTGTTCCAGTTAAGCAAATGTTCCAGATGAATTTTAGAGATAAAATATGTTTGCGGTCCTATGCAATTTACACTATTGTTAATAGTTCTGCTGTTGGATCTTTAAGAACTATTTCTTAAGTTTTGCCATCGTGCTCCCTGGAAGGAACTTTTATATGAAGAACTAAAACACAAGAAAAGTTTCTGATTAGGCACTGGGTAGGGTAGATGTAGAATAATGATGTTTTAACAGGACTGTGAAGGATGACAGATGTACAGGGAAAGTTCTTAAACATTTTGCGATGAAGCCCATTAAGCCCCCAAACCTCCTGATATCTGGCTCATCACTTGGTTTAGGATTCATTATACAAATGGTTCAGTACTGAGTCGACTCAAAGTTAGTGCCTTGGATTGTATAACCTCGTTCCTGGAACCACACTATTCACTAATAGATAATTTTTCTGAAAGAAGATATTGTGATTCCAAGACTGGAAAAGGAATGCAAGACAGACTCTGGAATTTAGACAACCAAATCAAACCGAAATAAATTCTAATTTTAATTCCTAAATCTACCTATTATAAGCTATGTGACCTTAGGCAACTTGCTAAAAATCTTAGCAGCTGCTATTTTCTTCCTTGTAAATGGAGATGTTACCATCTCCCTCATAGATTAGTCGGGAGAAATCATACAATTATTTAAATGTTTTGAACACAATAAACCCATGAATGAGGACCAAAATATGGCTAAAGTAATTGAAACAATTGCAACAGTCACATGAATGTTTCTATTGCATTTGATCTAGTATGCTCTAAAAATCTCTATTGGTGGATATGCCAACAGAATGTTCTCTAACTAAACTCCTACTAACTAGCAAAACAGAAAGCCTGGGCTCTCCTGGCTGTAAATTTGAAATAACATTGATGTGTTCACACTCAGTAGGAACATTTCAATCAAGTTACAAATAGTCAGAAGAACTGACTGACAAATATTCATAAGAAAAGTAAATTATATATAGAATATTAGTACTACTTACTTTACTAGAACAGACATACAAGTGAGCAACTTCATTTTAAATTTAACTTACAATTTGATTTGCTAGAGTAAACTCTTAAGTAGTTGTCAGATATTATTAACACTAATCAAATTTCTTTGATATAAATAATTGCAAGATTATGATGGATCTTTGATACACTCTCAAGGTCAAAGTACTGCGCTATACAAGCAGAAGTGAGTCCAACTTGGATCATGATCTTGAATCCCGTTATTCATCGATTTAGCGAGCGGGCGTAGTAGCAGTTCCATTGGACCCTATCACGTGCCAATGTGCCCAATGGCATCAGGTTGATTCAGGAATACGAAGAGCTCAAACAGTTCCTTCAGGGGTCTTAACAAGGAATCTGACCATCTTGTAGGTGGGCGGACCCGTGAACTTTGACATCCCGGCTGGGATCAGTCGGTAGTGGCTGGTCAGCAGCGGTTATGCCAAATACATTATATGTCCAGCCTATCTGATTTTTGATGCCTTGGCAAGCGAGGACAGCGTCCCTGACTCTGGAATAGCGGCGGAGTCAGAACTCTGAAGTTCCTTCACTCACTTGGAGTAGGGCGTAATTCCAAGGCATAGCTCTTTAGATGCCTCTCTGGGAGACCAGATAGCTATTCTCATCCTGCTTCCGTAGGGTCTAAGTCTCTGAGGTATATGTTAATGCAGGAGAACAGTGGAGTCAAAGAGATGTGCCTAGAGCCGGAGGTTCTTTGTCCTGCTTTTCTTGGCTACAAATGCCTGTGAAGGCCCAGTCCATGGCTCTCTTTCTCCTGCACAGCTCAGGTTTTTAGGTCATTCATCATGTTGACTGCTACCAAATTTTACATAACTGCTGCATTCCAGAATGTTTGTTCCATTGAGAGTGAATGGGGCCTCTGGAACTAGCTCATTTTTTCATGAACATAGTTTTCTTTAGATTCAGCTGTAGACCTATCTTTCCACATTCTCGGTCGAAGTCAGCCAGCATTTGTGCCGCTTAACAAATGTTTAGTGTTATTAGAACTATGTCATCAGCGACGAGGAGGGTGGTATAGTTGCCACTATGATCTTCTACAAGATCATAGTCAGTGATTACAATGCCAAGATAGGACTGAGAAGATCGTGAAGAACTCCATTGGGACCCTTGGCCTAGAATGGAACGATTAGGGTGAGAGACTATTTGAGTTCATCATGTCCACCAAGACCATGGGAACTAACAGTTCCAACGAAGGCGAGCGAAGCGTTGGACATGGGAATCTCACAGTGGATAATTCCACAATGAGGAGTGACCACATCATCTTCAACGATGGTTTTGTCACGACCTATGTTGCTGTCGTCCCAAATTTAAACAGGATCTGCTGTCTCCTTCTTGCGAAATTCTACTTCCTGATAGGGGAGAAAGGCTGCAAAGTTTAAGAAGAGAACTCTCAGAGCGACCACCAACTGGAACTGTTGGCACCATTGCAGCAACATGGAATGATACCACCATTGAGGACATCAATGAAGATTACAGAACCACTTGTTCAGCACCTCCATGATTGTGCGAGAATGCTGAAGAGAGAAAGACACAAAAGAGCGCCTGTCTTCAGAAACTCTACAGGCTCGTTAGCCAACGTCATAGCGCGAGCCTCAGGTGACCAAATACTTGCGTCAAGCTTGATAAAGCGGTGCAGAGAAAGCGATAAAGAAGACCTCAAAGACAGAAGAGCAGAAATACTGGAAGATGCAGCAGAAGCCGGGAAAAGCATTCGCACCACCCGCCTGTCCTTCTCCAACTATAAGACCAAGAAGACTGCCCCCCTGACACCCTGATAGGATCTATCACATCTTAAAGAAAGGCAATGGAAGTATCCATGACTTCCCTGAGTCAACAATGACTGAAATAACACAGATTGGTTGCCAGAGACCAATATTAAGTAATTCCCAATTAGAAAAGTGTTGATCCAGTTCAAGATATCTCATTGACTGTGAGATAAATATGCTAGTCTAAACCAAACAGGTATAAGACATTAGCTGTATATTTATTAATCCCTACTGAGATTAAAGATATAGTACCATACAATGAGAGTTCTTCTAAATTGCAGATTTTAAAAAATATTAAGATATTAGCTATCTTCCAGAATTAGAAAAGGACATCTTCAAAATTAGAAAAGAACAAAATATAACCCATTGTGACTATAAAATAAAACTTAATCAAATATTGTTTAGAAGACATGTTCGATAAAGAACACTTTTTTTCATATTTTTTCTTTAAGTGAAAACTAGCGGTGTCAGTTGCATAATAAAAAAAGATGAATCAATATGGCAAAAATGGTAGGAGACTTTAATCACTATGGTAGACTGTGTTCTTAAAATAGACTTAACAATATCTCACATTCAACATATTCATTTACAAAATTTCCGCGGAATTGTTGGAGCCTTACTCTTCCCTACCACTTAAATAGCAGTTGTCCTGTAATCTCTGGCTCTGAACTGTAAAATGTTTTAGAAATGATGCTGGTTAACCTGTGAGACTGGGTCTTCTAAAAACTGTTCCCCTTTCCAGTTTTACTCTTTTATAATATTTCCCTTTGTGAAACCAACAGCAATGCTGCAAGAAGTACCGAGCCATAGAGGGTCAGGTGGTACAATAAACTCTTGTGACAGCCCATATTCCCTTGAGTTCTCCATTGACAATGAATGCTTGCTAGTACTTAGTAAGTTCTTTGAAGTCTGTAGAATCCCATCACTCCTCTGAAACAAAAATGTTATGAAATTCCCTACTTGAATCCTAACCAGAAAACACTACAAGAAAAAATAAAGGTAATTTGCTTTTCAATTAGTGGGGAGAGATCATCTTCTGTTTAGTTTAAGGATAAATGTCCCCCCTCATCGTGTAACTGTAACATTTTTCCCTATCCAAGTACTTAACATGTTCTATGTTAACTATCTCTTACTATGTTGCATGTAAAATAATTTATGTAACATACATAAAAGCAATAGCTAGAAAAAGTTGTGTTGTAAACACTTTTCAAATAATGCTTTGACAGCATGTAATCCACAAATAACATAGTTCCTAAGTCTAGATTGATTCAAAAGGTAAAATATTTTTTTCTTCTGTGTTAATCCCTATTTCTGTGCCTCTATTCCTGCCATTACTCAAATTCTTTAAGCAATTCTGGGAATATTTTGACTTGATCACCTCAAATTGGTTTTAATTATATAGAATATATTTCTTTTCTCTTTATCTATTTTCAAGTATGTTATTACCAATTTCATTAGCAACACTGTCACTAAAGTATACTAAAGGAGTGTCACCAAAATGCAAATGAGTCTTTTCTAGCATTTTAAGGTGTGAATAATATCATAAAATGTATTGATTAAATTGATACCAACTTTTTGGCACCTTTTTTTTTTTTTTTTTTTTTATACCAGGGCGAGAATTCTTCCTAACTCCTTGGCTGGAGCTATTGGCAAACATATTTCAAACCCTGAACACATTAAAATAAAATTAACTTATCACTTACTAATGGCATTCTCTCAAAATATTTCGTTATTTAAATCCTTAACTGCTCTCAGTATTGAGTTACACCATGAGAAAAATAAGGCAGACAGGAAATATGTTCTCAAATCTTACAGAGTTTTGCTTTAAAAGAAAGGGAACACATATATTGTTGAAACTGTAAAATGATAGAATGGTGGAATTGAGGAAAGGGGTCCCCAACAGTGGACCCTTTAATTCCCCTATTGCAAAGTAGGGGCATAGTATAATATGCCCCTACTTTAAATACAGAATGGTCGACAAGTACCATATTTCAAACACAAGTCCAAAAAAGAAGAAAAATGGCAAGGTGCAAAAAATATTTCTCATTAGACAAAAAGGACATAAAAATTTGGTATGCTTTAACAGATGGAAAATTAAAAGCGAAGAATGTGACTTAGTGGAGTTCTAGGATGAATTAATTGATATAATTTAGACAAATAGCTGTTGGAGAACAAGTCTAGCTAGTCTGGGAGCTTTGTTGTTTGCCCACTCCCAGTTTAATCTATTTAAGCCAAGGTTCATTCTAATGAGATCTCTTCTATGTAAACACTGATGGGGTTGTGGCAGTTACAGAAGTCACCTTGATTGAATAACTACAGACTTATACATCTACTAAGACGTCTATGTTTTCTAGGGTGGGCACAGCTCTCTTTATACCCACTGCACCCAACGTCGGACAGTTAGAAATTACCAGGAGACTACCACCCTGGCTACGACTGAGACTATAGGAAGATCATAGAAAGGATCATACAAGTTTGCTCTCAAACTGGTGAGTGTGACCTCTAGTATGGAGAACAAGATACTCAAAATTACCCTGGGTGCCAGATAATAAATAAGAAGGACCTTGTGGGTACCACTAGATTACATGAAGCTCATGAAGTTAAGATATATTACTTATATATAGCCGCTCTCTCTACCCAGTGTTTTACATAAGAGATAATCTCAGTAGATTAGTCCTTGGGTCACCTGTTTATACCTGTAATAGGAGTGTAGCACCTTACTTACAACTCTCTAAGTTCTTTGTTGCCATGACCCTCCCTGTGCATTCTTTTTTTGGTTATGGGATTACTTTGGTGTATATAAAGGAACTATTTGAGCTCCGCCCCTTGCCCTTTGGTCCCTTCTTGGGTAGGACTCCGCTCGGGTGAGATACTCTCTCTTTGGTGGGAGACTTAGGCTCTTTGTGTATGGTCTAAGTTAGGACCAGAGCTAAATTTTTCATTATATTGGAGTGTGTGGAAGAGCTTTTGTAATATTAAAAGCCTTTTTGGAACTATGCCAGACTTGTGTGAGTTT
>JAJIBD010032245.1:0-24162 GCA_021461705.1 Cryptotis parvus
TTAGGATTATTTAATGAGTTTAGAATATTTAATGATTATATATAGACTTCCAGCACATTGCCAACTCCTTAGCACCTCAAAGAATAATAATTTAAATTATTTCCTATGACTATTAATGAAGGTCATCCTAGAAATATACTATCTTCTCTTTCTCACTGGAAAGTGACTTGGAGATATCTCCAACAAACATATAATTGCCTATTTTTCCCCAATGTAATCTGCAATCTATTAAGCAGAGGTCATGTGCCTAAGCATATGCCTCCAAGCATGCCCAAAAGGCAATTTTTATACTTTAGCCAAAACAAGCTTCATTCACCTTTCCAGGAGTTACTTTTAAGATTATTCTGAACTAAAATGACCAGAATTCCACGTTATCTACTCATGCTAAGTAAAATGCCAAAGACCTTTGTCCAGAGACAATCTGTTAAACCATCTCCTCGAAACTAACAGAAACCTCAGGGCATAGATTTGGTTTTTGTTTTAAATTTGAATATCTCACATTCTATTCACTTCAGATGAGATTGCTTCACCCTAAGATAACACATCTTTTTATAACTCAACAAATTTTTGACACTTTTTCTGTACTGCATCACTATGCCCTTTGAATGTAAACAGAAACTCAAACAAGCTATCTATCTGCTGTTGCCAAAATAGTTTCTCTTGAACTGTTCCGTGGATATCTAGCTCATAACCGCTTGAACTCCATGTGAATGATGGGGTCCCTGGGCCCTCCCTTAGATCTTCATATATCAAAGTAGGAAGATCCTCGGAAATGTCATCCAAAACTTATGTTTCACTGGAGATTTTTTTAAACTAATTAAATACTTTAATATGGACGGCCGGAGATAATACAGTGGTAAGGGTAAGGTGTTTGCTTTGTGTTCGCCTAATCAATGGAGGAACTTAGGCATTCCTTTTTAGGTGCCTGGAGCCCCTCCAATAGAAATCAAGTACACAGCCAGACTAAACCCCAAGTATGACTACATGTCTACTCCAAAACTATAGCAAAATTTCAATTTTACAAATAAAAACCCTGCTCAAGAAATTATGTTCTAGCCTATTTGACCTGCCCATACAAATTTTAATCATACGAAGAGCTGTGAATTTTTCTTAAGAAGAAATAAACTATTGAGGAACAGCTTCATGAAATGGAAGGCGTTCTATTTAGATCTCAAACGTTGTCCACCACTCATCTTTTAGCCTTTTAAAAGATTGTATTTCTGAATTTATGAAATAACTGAGATGATCGGAATTTAATTAAAATTTAATAGGATGAGTATATAGGTGGTATTACTAATTAAAATAATTAAACTATTTTAATAGCATTTTGAAATCATAGTGGGTCACCACTATAATACTTATAGTATAATATTTCAACTTTTTACTCTTCTGGACAAATATACTTTCTGTGTACCTAGGCATTTGATACTTCTGCAGCAGCCACAAAGGTGGTAAGAACCTTTCATCACCACACACCCAAAACATGCCACTGGAATTGATCTTGAAATAGGACATCAGTGTAAGCAAGGACATTCCTCACACAAGTTTGCTTTTGCTTTAGGTCGCAAGGGAGACCCAAAGAACATTTCTCGCTTTGGTGCTGACCTGAGAGCAGCCTTTATATAAATATGCTTAGAATCCACAACTATGCTTCTGTGAAAAGATTCCAGTTTCTGTAGTGCTAGCAATTTGAAATAAAGTTTTTAAAGTTGTATATATTTATCTTAATAATTGGAAGCCCAGCAGCACAACTTCTGGGTTAAAGGGAATTTATTCATCAGTTTGAATTCATGAAATTTCTAGGTGAGTTCCTTTCTCCAGGATAAAATCTAGCTTCATCTGCCAGTTCCCAGACTGACAGAAATGAATTAAACCACTTGTGAACCCACTGAGGGCCTCGGAAATTCCTTTAAGAAAACCCAACCCTAAAAATCTGTTGTATCTCTTACTTTGAAAATTAACAATTTCTTCAGCAAACAAATTTACTAATATGCAAAGGAAAGGGAAAGTGTCTTTTTTATTATATTTTATTTATTTTTTAAATTTTTTATTATACCACCGTGAGACATTAGAAGTTGGCATTTTATTTGAAAAAAGCAACTCAGTCCTTACAAGGACAGGGAAAGGCCTTTACACTCCTCCAGTCCTAATCAAGTTCTCTTCAGACGTCAAGAGACTGACACAACTCATGACACTTAATAAATCATTGCCTAGGCCATTAATAGAAATTAGCAAGAGATTTCACATTCTTCCATAGAGAGTCTAAAGCCCTTTGTCACCAAGAAGTAACAGAAGACAGATCTTCACCCATGTACCTCCGAAAATCCCAAAGGAGTAAAATATCTAAAGAGGATGGGGGGTGGGTCCTGGGTAGAGTAAGCTAGAGAAACAGCACCTGAAATCTAAAACCAGCTTAAACCAGCTTAAGGGGTAGTTCAACATAAGTGATTTATCTCAGGAGCCCAAAAAAATCACTTAATGCATAATTCCAGGCCCCAGCCTCGATAGATCCTCAGGAGTAAAGAAATTCAAGAACCAACCACCAGAAGTTCAATAGCTGTTTCCCAGAAAAGTTCCATTAACTCTACTATCTAAAGAATTTGGTACTCAAGACAACTACGGAAATATCTAAACTTTCAAAGTTTGGTTTTACTTATTATGATAAATGAAATGTCATTGAGGTTATAAGATTATGAAAGTGTGGTAAGGAATGCTTAAGCATTCATTTACAAGAGGCATTACTACAATTTTACTATATAGAGATCAAATTTATGTAGTTTCAATAAATGCAAAAGTATTTGGATTAATTTTCTTTAATTTTTATTCACATTTCCTCTCCAATTATTATTCATTCACATCTACCTTGTTAAAGATAAAGATAAAGTCCTATTTTTAATCCTGAACTAATCTCTAACCTAAAGTGTATATCAAAATATTAACAAAATAAAAATAAAGTGTAAATTAAAAATAAACGTAATTGTGGTAACTTGTTCCAACAAATATGCAAAAAAATCCTGTAAGTATAAAGTTGAATTTATATTTAACTCCTGTATTCACAGACTCTTAAAATGATTTGGGACTCCAGTCAAAAAAGGAGCTAATCATCCATAATTTTATATTGTGTTTATTGTTATATTTTAATGTGTTATATTAAGTTTTGCTTACTACATAAATATATTACTTTGTATAACGTTTTTAACTTCCCCTGGTTGCAGATACTTGCCAAGGGGCAGGTTCCTCAGTTTGGCAAACATAGCTTTAGGTTTTCTGAATCTTCCACTCTATCCTCAACATACCTTTCTTACCACAGGATGACCTCCTATGATTACTTTGTGTTGAAATAAAAGTCGTGGAACACATTTCTTCTCTATGACAAGTAAGAGCAATATCCTGTGTACATGATCATCTTCTCATCCTCCCCTGTAGCTCAGAGAAATAAATGTTTCTCTCTCCTCTCTAAATATAACCTTTATATCTCTTCTCAGGCTTCTGTAGGGCACAACTGGTTCCTGTTCTTTATGACTTCCTCGACCCAGAACCTGAAGCTCATTCTGGTTCTTTTCTTCATTACCTTGGAACAATACAATAGTATAGTGCTGGCTGATGGTTCACAAAGCTCAAATTAAACGAAAAAGTATTCTGTACATATTCAAAACATAAAACACCAAGTGGAATTAGAATTTATTTTTCACTACAGTTTAAATTAAATTTTTGAAAGTTGGGAAAACCAGAGGAGAGATTAACTCTTAAAACTCAAGATATTTTTTTTTACAACTCTTTATCCTTATGATGCCAGTGGAGTCCCTGTAACGTATCTGAAGAGGGAATCCCACTCTTGCCTCTCCTGGAATGGCTGGAAAATCTAGGACTGATAAGAGTCTACTAGGAACCTTACTTACCCTGTGGCAAAGGGAAAGTCCTAGACTCTACCAGGTCTTTTGGATTCTGTTTCTCCAAGAAAAAGCCCACCAGGAGCAATCTCTCGAAAGGCAGTGTCATAAGCCAAAAGATTAGGGGCTCCCCCAAAAAAAGAGAAACAAAAACAAATATTGAACAAAAACACTAAATTTCAGTGGGCCTCACTTTTTGTGTAAATGAAAGAATTGCCTAGAGACTTTAGTTCTTCCATATATTGGCTACAAACTATCCAAAATGAGGCATGGAAAAGGAAGCTTCATTTATATACAACCTGTGCTATTGTCCCTGGGGACCCAACTCTTGGATTCTGTGATTTGCAGTTACAATATTAGAAGTCTGATTTGGTTATTGATTTTGTTGTTCTTTCGGAGTCATAACGAGAGGTACTTGGGCCTACTCCTCAGTATGCACTCAAGAATCTCTTCGCATTTAAGGGTTTTGATGTTGGGGGCGACACCTGGCTCCGCTCAAATGTTACTCCTGGCTCTGTGCTCTGTGCTCCAGAATTACCACTTGGTGATTCAGGGTACCATATGGGATGCAAAAGATGGAACCCATTAGCAAGCAAGCTAAACACCCTCCCCCTGAACTATCGCACGCTGGCCATCAGGAATCTCTTTTATGATACTCACTTTGGCCATCAGGATTCTGTAATTTCTCTCTCTCCCCCCTACTTTAACTTTTGTTTTGTTTTTGCTTTGTTTTAGGCCTATATGGCAGTGCTCAGGGGTTGAACCTTGTACTTGTACTCAGGATTCATTCCTACCAGGCTCAGGGACCATATGGAATAACAGGGATCCAACCTAGGTCAGCCATATGCAAGGCTGTGCCCTACTCATGTATGTCTCCCCAGCTCCAGCTTTAATATTTTTACAAGGTCAGTTGCATTATCTTTTTGTCTTTGGGTCCTGCAAAAAAACATTATCATAAGGTTGGTCCTGATAGTGAGATGAATTTGATGGATTAAGTTGAGAATTTTCTTAATGGACTATATTTAAAATTAAAATGTCAAGATACTTCAAACAATATTTTTTTTTTCGTAAAACTTTTATTCCAGTTTTATTTACACACCTATTTATACTGTGAGTGAGAAGACAAGGAGTTAGTGTCAATGTGTGCACATTTGATTGCAAAAGTAAAAACACATTTGTTTATGCAAATTGTGGTCAGTGATTATACAGATTCTAATCAGTTCCAATATTTGGGATTCTGTCTTGCTATATAACAATCAAGACAATTTAACAAAGTGTGACATTCTTTTCAGTAGCAGAAAAAGCCAGTGGGAAAACCTAATTATTCCAATAAAGAATTCAAAATTAGGGCCGGGGCGATAGCCCAGCAGGTAGTGTTTGCCTTCCATGCAGCCAGCCCATGCCGGCCTGGGTTCGATCCCCGAGCACTGCCAGGAATAATTCTTGAGTGCAGAGCCAGGAGAAACCCCTGAGCATTGCCGGGTGTGACCCAAAAAGCACAAAACAAAAAAAAAAAAAAGAATTCAAAATTAAACCTCTCGGTGTTATTTTCGAATGCTTCTATATACTGTCACTGTATCACTCACTGTCTTCTCGTTCATCATCAATTTGCTCGAGCGGGCACCAGTAACATCTCCATATGACCTGTCTCATGCAAGTAGAGCCCAAGGGCACCTGCTTGCTTCAGGAACATAAAGAGCCTCAAACCATTCCATCAGGTCATGGGAATGAGGTCTATAATTGTTACTGGTATCTGGCATATCAAATACAACACGGGTAACTTGCCAGGCTCTGCCGTGCCGGGTAGCATACTCTTGTAGTCATCTCAAAATCCAGCATTTATTGATGAACCACTCGCCACAAGCGGCCGCGTGAGCCAGGCTGTGATAGGCTGGTCTGCTGGGTGGAGTTCTGACAAGGGGGAAGTCCAGATGTGGAAAATGGAGGTCCTCATGGAGTGGGGCCATCTGGCTTGTTGCGAGGCTCTGCTGGGCTGGCGGCCAGGGCTAGAACCTGCCATCCCATCACAAAAGTGAAAAATAGCTTAAATATTCTAAACACAGAATAAGTTAAATATTTTAAAACAATAAAAATCTTATAAAAATGGTATATAATAAGAACAAACAGAAAAGGGTTATATTTTATCGTGTAACATATATCAGTCATATTTGAATGATCACAGACTGCATGATTTATCTTGTATTTTAAGCTGCACACTAAGATTTCCATTGTACAGATTAATATAATTATTTTAACTTTACAATTATTTCATATTTTTATAAAGAATGTGTGATATACAGAACATTCTGACATATATTTTTTTTCAATCTGAATATTGTCTCTGGGACAGAACCCAAGCAATAATAAGCTCTTCCCATAGGTGGGTGTATAGATATAAAACTGCCAAATGTATCTAAGCCATGTTTTTTCTTATTTATAAATCAGTGGAATTATTTTCCCTCTAAACAAACTGCTTTTATAACCTACATTTACAAAAGTAAGCTTCCAAGAGATTAAAAGCTTTTTCTAGCCAAATAGAAAATATTTCTCTGACATACTCTAGATTCAAAGTTCAACAGGGAAGCTGGTAAGAAAACCCACTCAGTGTTAATACTTTTGCGTAAAGAATGTTCAAAGGATAAAATTATGACCACAAGGTGAACTAAAAGCCAAGGAGACCTCTAAGCTTATTATTAGAGTTCCAAAAGCCATTTCAATTTAAATACATCTTAGAAGTTTTGTACATAAGAATTATTTGTCAAATTGCTACCATAACAGGTTCCATAACGTATTCTGGGTGCTCATCACAAGCACCTTGCAGATAAAATGCAATTTAGAAAAAGCAGAGTCTGAATGTGATAAAGAGCTTCCCTTTTCTTCTGCTGTTAAGAAAGTCAGGATTCATAAACAGGCAGATACTACAGCCCAAATGGTATTTGCATGTCCCGGCATTAGATAATAGTTCTGAAAGAAATAACCAAGTAGTAAAAAGCCAATCAGTGTTATGTGTGTGTGTCAAGGAACTAACACTGCACTTACACAAAAAGAAGTTGTGAATAAAGTTGACAGTTTGAAGGTTAACAAGTTAAAAGAATATACTTGTCTCTTGTTCCCACATCAGGGACTAATTTTCTGCTTCTCTTGTGCCCCAGCTTTCTTATTAGCAAAATGAATAAAGTGATTATTCTTCTCTGATTCATGTTTCTAACCCATTATTAGATAGATAGGAAGGTATATAATATGGAAAAGAACTCCAAGCTCTAAGGTCTTCTATGCATAGCTGGCTAAGCCCACTCCTTAGTTACAGAGAAGCTCCTTTTCCCATCTTGAAAATGACATTTTCCATAACTCCTGGTTCACAGAATGTGCATACAAATGTAATATCTTCTTTCCCACAATCAAGAGTTATCATTCAATATGGTAAGTAATGTCACCATTTAAAGCTGAACTCTATTTTATTTGTATTTATTTATCTGTTTTTGCTGTAGTACGGGAGCTGTGCTCAAGGAATATTACTGGTTCTGCAATCAGGAATCACTTCTGGCCAGGCTCAGGGAATATATGGGATGCTGGGATTGAATTTATGGGATCATATGTTGTGTGAAAGGCAAGTATCTCACCTGTTGTACTAAATTTCTGGTCACTTACTCTTTTGGTTTGTGGCAACACCCAGTGGTGCTCAGGTATTACTCTGGCTCTGTGGCCAGGGATAATTCTTGGTGGGCTTGGGAGACCATATATGGTGCTGTGTGCAAAGTAAGACCACGTCTACTGTACTATTTCTCCAGCTGTTCATTTTAAATGGGGGAGGGTGTAGGAGGCTGAGTAGATCCACACTGAGCAGTGTTCGAGGTTTACTTCTAGCTCTGTGCTCAGGTCCACTTCTGCTGATGCTCAGGGCCAATAAGAGGTGCAGGGATCAAATTGGCTCCAGACGCATTCAATGCTATGCCTTTATGCTTGTGCTATTTCACTGAACCATAAACTTTTAAATTATTAATTTTAAGTGAAATTAATTTTAAGTGAAATCAACTTACATTATTTAAATGCTTATATGTTTTGCGGGTACAAAGTTATCAACCCACACTCATAAACAAAGTGGCAAAAAATCTTTCATTAACACCCTTCCTTTCCATTATTGTACCCCAAAATCATATGCTTAGTTATTATCACTTCTGTTGTAAAAAGTCTCTGGGCTTTTTCCAATGTACATTGCACACTCTTTGCTTCCTTATAAAAAAGACTACTGAAATTTTTATTACATGAGAAAGAGTCACCTCTAAATACGTCAATGATGTATTTAGAGGTGACTACAAGAGTATGCCACCCGCACGGCAAGCCTGGCAAGCTGTTCGTGTCGTATTTGATACGCCAAATACCAGTAACATTTATATTAGGTCATTCCAATGAGGCGATTTATTTTCCTGGAGCAAGCGGATGCCTTTTGGGTTCTAACTAGCATGAGTCAGGACATATGGAGATGTTACGGTGCCCACTCTAGCAAATAGTGATAGTGATAGTGATGAGAAAGAGTATCATTCAAATACTGAATATGTAAATATTGATAGTAAATGTTAAACTGTTTTATATTTCTAGATTCTTGCTCAATACCTAAAGCATAAGTAATACTTCAGGAATGATCTATTTAGATATTCTATATTCTCTTAGCATTCAGACATATAATTAAAAAGAACTACAGTTTTAATGGTGTCAGAATAATCAAGAAATATACTATCGCTATGTGGTAAAAATTGTTTTTAAAAAGGTATTAAGATTTTTATTTACTTTGAGTTGGAAGCATCACCAAGTTTTGGAGAATTTTGCTTATACTCTAGGGATTGGTTTTTTATTTAGCTATGGATGGCATAGTTATTTGTTTCCATCTATTCCAGCTTCCAACGCAGCTCTACCTTCTCCAAATAATATACATACTGTTATTACTGTAGCATTATTAGTATAAATATTAAAGAGACCAGAAAGGGGGAAACAAAGGAACACTGAGAGATGTGATGAGATATAATATGATGAGATGAATAAGATAGTTTGCTTATCAATCTAGTTTGCTTGATGTACCTGAATATGGAGTGTATTCTTCAGTCACCCCATTAACAGAAAATGAGAGAGGTAGGAACCCGAAAAGTCAAATTATATGTTAGTTTCAGATGAGTAAGAGGCGCCACTTGGCATATAAATTGAGAAAGAGCAAACCATTACAAGTACTGGTTAGTTTTATCATAATTATCATGTTTTCTCTGTAGCATAGTTTTTATTATCTGACCTATGCATTCACCAGTGTCATTTTTTTTTGTCTTTTTACATTGCCTTCTACTTTCTGGAAATATCCAAATGCTTGCATTTCTTTATTAATGTGATGCCATAGCTGAACTCTGTAACTTGCCATAAAACAAAAACAGCTTTCTGTTCAGACACACTGCACCTAGCAACCACTTCAAATCGTTAAGCCTCATTTCAAGTGACAAGTCTTTCAAATGATCATCCCTGACTGTGAAGCTGATTTTGTGGCCCTCCCCAGTGTTCTCAAGAAATTTTATGCATGGGCTTGCACTGCATTTATCACATCAATAAGTCTATATTTTTCTTCTCCCCTCACTGCAGCAATTGAATACGTTTCTTAGAGCATTACTATGTCCTCTGTTCTGTAGCTCCAGTCCTGGACAGTTCCTGTCTACTTTTCCACTAGATAAGCCTTTTCTGAGAGCTCCTATTGTATTGATTCTGATCAAAGAATGGGAAAACTCAAAGGAAGAAGCAAAGGAGTGCCAAAAAAGAGCATCAGAGACAACAGCAAAGATATTTTTTTTGAGCTCACAGGAGCCTCATAGTGGAGTCAGTTGGGGCTGGGAAGGGAAGTGTTGGAGAGAAAGTACAGGGAGTAAAGCTCTCCTAATCCATTTTTGCTTTCCAGAACAACATGGTCAACAAAAGCCAGCCAGGAGTTATCCTTGAGCACAGAATCCATAGTAAACCCTGAGCACTGTCAACTACGCCCGCAAAATAAGCAATCAAACAAATATGATCAGTGAGTCAAAGAGAGAGCTAAAACCAAGAGTTCTGGAACCAGGAGAAGGTGAAAGCACCACATAAACAGGAGAGGGAAAGGATTTCTAGAGGTAGCAGAAGGGTGCAGCAAAAAAACACAGAACACAGAACTTAGAACTTTCTGCTTGTTGGAATTGGGCTTCAGGAACTTAAATAAGATCAACTTTCGTTTCAGTCCCAGAAGAGGCTAAGAAGAAATTGTTAAAATTACAAAGATGAGTGTGGAGTTGGAACATGGTATGCTGAAATTCTTACTATGTACATTTTGCAAATTATAGGCTTATTTAATTGTTAGGATAAACTAAAAATGGTCAAATAGCTATGAAATTTCACATACAATAGCTTATTTGAGTTTCTCTATATTTAAAAAACCTACTGCTACAACTATAAACTACAGGGCACGAATAAGAACTAGAACCTATAACTTTTGACTCTGAACTGAACCAATAAAAATCTTTACTGATAGTAGCCTAGAAATTGTGCATATACTATTCTGTTGGGGGCGCCGCCGAGGTCCCCGACAGTGCCAGGGAAAGAGAGTTCCCTTCTACCTCCAAAGAATGGATGAAGACTCAGGAACTGGCGCAGTTTTAAAAGGGCTTTAATAACACAGGTTCCAATATACAATCCAAGAGCAGGGAAAACCTCCGGACTCTTGGTTCCCAGCTAGGCCCCAGCCAGGTGTAGGCCAAGATGGCTGCCACCATATGTTGAGGCCCAACAGAGAGTGGAGAGGACAGAGAAGCAAAACACAAGGGAAGCCGGAAATGGCAAAAAGGGGGAAAAAAAAAGAGAGCTTTCTTTCTTCTTGCAGCTTATTTTATAGCTAGAAATCTGCTCAAACTCCCAGCCCAGCCCATTCTGGGCTGGGCTATCTAGAGATGAAAACAGGAAAAATAGCTCTATAGAATGTAGCAACTTCCAGGATACCATCTGGTTGTTTACAAGGACCCAGAGCTAATTAAAAGCCTCCTAGCAGAGCTGGGAGGAAGCTCTAGGCGAAATGTAACTTCAACTGGCAGGAAGGATCAAATGCCCTCAGGTAATTTCTCCCAGCACCTCACCTAATATCTTGAGTCAAGATCTGCCTGGAATTGCCCTTATAGGGTAGAGAAGGGGGTTTCTGAGATGGCATGTCTCTGTAACAAAGACTAATACCAATGCCAGTTAAATATTTCTCCAAGCCTTCACAAGAGTCTTGTCTACTTCACGGTAGTTTTGTATTTTAGTTGCCTTTGAGTTATCAGGGGAGCAATGCTTGCTTGCTTGGAGGCAAATAGCATTTCTCTTTGGTCTAATTACTTAGAGATCCAACATAGCCAGGCAAATATGCTGGGAAGATCTAGCTAGTCCCACGATGATTGTGGTAGCATGAGAGAATATTTATACCAGCCAGTACAGAATACATGGTCAGATAAGACTGCCACATTCAGACTACCCCCCTATCTATAGAAGTGACCTGCAGGAGGCAATCCAGGGCAGATGCAGAGGCCTAGGCTTTTAGGTGTCCTACAACACTATTCCACATTATGAAATGAAGAATACCATCAAAACATATCTATAGATGATTAAGTATGTTTGTATCTTGCTTGAGGACCATTTTTAAATGAGTAATTATCTTTCTCTTTTCCTTCCTCTCCAGACCATGGATTACAGAACATACATTAAAGGGTTGTCAATGTGTATCCTTTTGCCTCTATTTATGCTCTCAGTTCTAAGGTTGGCACCAGTACTCCTCACAATTGTTAAAATGGAAAGAAATAAAGAACCTGCCATGGAGGAGGGCTGGGGAGGGGGAGGGAACGGGAGCGTTGGTGGTGGGAGATGGGCACTGGTGGCGGGATGGGTGCTGCTACACTGTATGACCAAAACCCAAATATGAACTTTTTAATTGTATATCTTTGTAATTGTAAAAATAAAAAAATTAAAAAAAAAAAAAAAAATATACACAATGGAAAAAAAAAAAAAAAAAGAACAACAAGTGCTGGCGTGGGATGTGGGGAAAAGGGGACACTCATCCATTGTCGGTGGGAATGCCGGCTGGTACAGCCTTTCTGGAAAACAATATGGACATTCCTCCAAAGACTAGAAATTGAACTCCCATTTGACCCAGCCATACCACTCCTGGGAATCTACTCTGGGAAACCAAAATACGCAGCGGAAACACCATCCCTACTTTTATGTTCATAGCAGCATTATTCACAATAGCCAGAATCTGGAAGCAAACCAGAGTGCCCGAAAAATCGATGACTGGATAAAGAAGCTTTGGTACATCTACACAATGGAATACTATGCAGCTGTTAGGAAAAATGAAGTTATAAAATTTGCCTATAAATGGATGGACATGGAGAAGATTATGTTGAGCGAAATTAGCCAGAAGGAGAGAGACAGATACAGAATGACTGCATTTATCTGCATAACATAAATATATATGTACATATTATGATACCAATATCCAAGGTCAAGTGAAACATATATCAGGAGGTCTTGTCAAAGGTGGAAATTATCACAAACGTGTGGGAGTCAGAGGCTAGGTAAGACAGAAAAATGGAACAGTGTGCTAACAATTGTCGAGGGTACTAATGCCAACCTAGAACTGAGCATTAAATAGAGGCAAAAAGATACACATGACAACCCTTTAATGTATGTTCTGTAATCCATAGTCTGGAGGGGAAGGAAAAGAAGAGAGAAGAGAGAAATGGAAAGAAATAAAGAACCTGCCATGGAGGAGGGCTGGGGGAGGGGAGGGAACCGGGGACGTTGGTGGTGGGAGATGGGCACTGGTGGCGGGATGGGTGCTGGAACACTGTATGACCAAAACCCAAATATGAACCTTTTAATTGTATATCTTTTGTAATTGTAAAAATAAAAAAATTAAAAAAAGTAAAAAAAAAAAATAAATAAATAAAACAAAAAATAAAATATGAAGAAAAAAATTAAAAAAAAAATAAATGAGTAATTATAGGCTATCTCAATGTATATGTTAATAATGGCAGTTAAATTCGAAATGAATTAAACAAAAGATTACATGCATATACATAATATTTACTATATCTAAAACTGCCTGAATTGTGTTTGCAATAAATATGTGAATTTATTAAAAAACCAAGGGAAGGAGAGTTAACACTGAATATTCAGAACAAGTAGTCTTATTCAAGGGAATATTCCGTATGCAGATGAAAGTGAATATGCAAAATTGTTCCAGTTAAGCAAATGTTCCAGATGAATTTTCAAGATAAAAATATGTTTTGCGGTCCTATGCAATTTACACTATTGTTAATAGTTCCTGCTGTTGGATCTTTAAGAACTATTTCTTAAGTTTTGCCATCGTGCTCCCTGGAAGGGAACTTTTATATGAAGAACTAAAACACAAGAAAAGTTTCTGATTAGGCACTGGGTAGGAGTAGATGTAGAATAATGATGTTTTAACAGGACTGTGAAAGGGATGACAGATGTACAAGGGAAAGTTCTTAAACATTTTTGCGATGAAGCCCATTAAGCCCCCAAACCTCCTGATATCTGGCTCATCACTTAGTTTGGGATTCATTATACAAATGGTTCAGTACTTCCAAGATCCATTCAAAGTTAGTGCCTTAGTTGTATAACCTCGTTCCTGGAACCACACTTTGTACTAATAGATAAATTTTCTGAAAAGAAGATATTGTGATTCCAAGACTGGAAAGGAATGCATGCCAAAGACAGACTCTCTGGAATTTAGACAACCAAATCAAACCGAAATAAATTCTAATTTTAATTCCTAAATCTACCTATTATAAGCTATATGACCTTAGGCAACTTGCTAAATCTTAGCAGCTGCTATTTTCTTTCCTTGTAAATGGAGATGTTACCATCTCCTCATAGATTAGTCGGGAGAAATCAACACAATTATTTAAATGTTTGAACACAATAAACCCATGAATGAGGACCAAAATATGGCTAAAAGTAGTGAAACAGTGCAACAGTCACATGAATGTTTCTATTGCAGTGATCTAGTATCTCTAAAAAATCTCTATTGGTGGATATGCCAACAGAATGTTCTCCTAACTAAACTCCTACTAACTAGCAAAACAGAAAGCCTGGGCTCTCTGACTGTAAATTTGAAATAACATTGATGTGTTCACACTCAAGGAACATTTCAACTCTCAAGTTACAAATAGTCAGAAAGAACTGACTGACAAATATTCATAAGAAAAGTAAATTATATATAGAATATTAGTACTACTTTACTAGAACAGACATACAAGTGAGCAACTTCATTTAAATTTAACTTACAATTTGATTTGCTAAGTAAACTCTTAAGTAGTTGTCAGATATTATTAACACTAATCAAATTTCTTTGATATAAATAATTGCAAGATTATGATGGATCTTTGATACACTCTCAAGGTCAAAGTACTTACTTTATACAAGCGAAACTGAGTCCAACTTGATCACTTGATCACTTGAATCCCGTTATTCATCGATTTGCTTGAGCGGGCGCCAGTAACATTTCCATTGGACCCTATCACGTGCCAATGTAGCCCAATGGCATCTGGTTGATTCAGGAATATAAAGAGCCTCAAACAGTTCTTTCAGGGTCTTGACAGAAATCTGACCATCTTGTAGATGGGCGGACCCGGAACTTTTGACATCCTGTGGGGATCCAGTCGGTAACGGCTCTAGTCCAGCGGTCATCTCCAAATCACATTATATGTCCAGCCTATCTGATTTCGATGCCTTGGCAAACGAGACATCATCCCTGACTCTGGAACAGCGACGGAGGTCGGAACTATGGATTCCTTCTCTCACTTGAGAGCGTGATATTCCAAGCATAACTCTTTAGATTCCTCTCTGGGAGACCCGAATAGCATTCTCATCCTGCTTCCATAGGGCCCAAGTCTCTGAGGCATATGTTAATGCAGGGAGAACAGTGGAGTCAAAGAGATGTGCCTAGAGCCGGAGGTTCTTTGTCCTTTTAGCTATTTCTTACAGCTACAGATGTTTGTGAAGGCAGTCCACGCCGCTCTCTTTCTCCTGTGCAGCTCAGGTTTTAGGTGCGTTCATCATGTTGACTTCTCGACCTAGGTAAAACATAACTGCTGCATTCAGAGATGTTTGTTCCATTGAGAGTGAATGGGGCCTCTGGAACTAGCTCATTTTTCATGAACATAGTTTTTCTTTAGATTCAGCTGTAGACCTATCTTTCCACATTCTCGGTCGAAGTCAGCCAGCATTTGTGCCGCTTGGCTAATGTTTCGTGTTATTAGAACTATGTCATCACTGACGGAGGTGAGAGTAGTTGCCTCATGATCTTCTACAAGATCATAGTCAGTGATTTTAATGCCAAGATAGGACTGAGAAGATCGGGCTGGAAGAACTCCACATTGGGACCCATGGCCTAGAATGGAACGATTAGGGTGAGAGACTATTTGAGTTCATCATGTCCACCAAGACCATGGGAACTAACAGTTCCAGAAGGCCGAAGCGAAACGTTGGACATGGGAATCTCCTGGTGGACAATTCCACAATGAAATTGACCACATCATCTTCAACGATGGTTTTGTCTGACCTATGTTGCTGTCGTCCCCAAATTCCAAACAGGGATCACCACTGTCTCCTTCTTGCGAAATTCTACTTCCCACAATGGGGGAGAAAAGGCTGCAAAGTTTAAGAAGAGAACTCCCAGAACGACCACCAACTGGGAACTGTTTGGCATCATTGCAGCAACATGGGACGATACCACCATTGAGGACATCAATGAAGATTACAACCCACTTTGTTCAGCACCTCCATGATTGTGCGAAGAATGCTGAGAGAGAGAAAGACACAAAAAAGAACGCCTGTCTTCAGAAACTCTCGAGCTCATTCGCCAACGTCGCAAGCGCTGAGCCTCAGGTGACCAAATGCTAACGTCCAAGCTTGATAAACGGTGCAGAGAAACCGATAAAAGAAGACCTCAAAGACAGAAGAGCAGAAATACTGGAAGATGCAGCAGAAGCCGGGAAAAGCATTGCACCACCGCCTGTCCTTCTCCAACTATAAGACCAAGAAGACTGCCCCTGACACCCTGATGGATCTATCACATCTTCCAGAAAGGCAATGGAGAAGATTATCCATGACTTCCTGAGTCCAACAATGACTGAAAATAACACAGATTGGTTGCCAGAGACCAATATTAGAGTAAGATTCCCAATTAGAAAAGTGTTGATCAGTTCAAGATATCTCATTGACTGTGAGATAAATATGCTAGTCTAAACCAAACAGGTATAAGACATTAGCTGCTTAATATTTATTAATCCCTACTGAGATTAAAGATATAGTACCATACAATGAGAGTTCTTCTAAATTAGTGCAGATTTTAAAAAATATTAAGATATTAGCTATCTTCCAGAATTAGAAAAGGACATCTTCCAAAATTAGAAAAGAACAAATATAACCCATTGTGACTATAAAATAAAACTTAATCAAATATTAAGCTTAGAAGACATGTTCGATAAAGAACACTTTTTTCATATTTTTCTTTAAGTGAAAACTAACGGTGTCAGTTGCCTTAAATAAGATGAATCAATGGCAAAATGGTAGGAGACTTTAATCATATGGTAGACTGTGTTCTTAAAATAGACTTAACAATATCTCACATTCAACATATTCATTTACAAAATTTCCACGAATTGTTGGAGCCTTCCTCTCTTCCCTACTTAAATAGCAGTTGTCCTGTAATCTGTTCTGAACTGTAAAATGTTTTAGAAATGATGCTGGTTAACCTGTGAGACTGGGTCTTAAAACTGTTCCCTTCCAGTTTTACTCTTTTATAGTATTTCCTTTGTGAAACCAACAGCAATGCTGCAAGGAAGTACCGAGCCATAGAGAGGGTCAGGTGGTACAATAAACTCTTGGCTGACAGCCCATATTCCCTGAGTTCTCCATTGACAATGAATGCTAATTGCCAGTAAGTTCTTTGAAGTCTGTAGAATCCCATCACTCCTCTGAAACAAAAAATGTTATGAAATTCCCTACTTGAATCCCTGAACCAGAAAACACTGAAAAAAATAAAGGTAATTGCTTTTCAATTAGTGAGTTAAGCTTCAGAGATCATCTTCTGTTTAGTTTTAAGGATAAATGTCCCCTCATCGTGTAACTGTAACACATTTCCCTATCCAAGTACTCAACATGTTCTATGTTAACTATCTCTTACTGTGTTGCATGTAAAATAATTTATGTAACATACATAAAAGCAATAGCTAGAAAAAAGTTGTGTTGTAAACACTTTTCAAATAATGCTTTGACAGCATGTAATCCACAAATAACATAGTTCCTAGAGTCTAGATTGATTCAAAAGGGGTAAAAATATTTTTTCTTCAAATGATATCCCCTATTTCTGTGCCCTCTATTCCTGCCATTACTCAAATTCTTCTAAGCAATTCTGGGAATATTTTGACAGTCACCTCAAATTGGTTTTAATTATATAGAATATATTTCTTTTCTCTTTATCTATTTCAAATTATGTTATTACCAATTTCATTAGCAACACTGTCACTAAAGTATACTAAAGGTGTCACCAAAATGCATGGTCTTTTCTAGCATTTTAAGGTGTAAATATTATCATAAAATGTATTGATTAAATTGATACCAACTTTTTGGCACCTTTTTTATACCAGGGCAAGGAATTCTTCCTAACTCCATGGCTGGAGCTATTGGCAAAGCATATTTCAAACCCTGAACACATTAAAATAAAAATTAACATCCTTACTAATGGCATTCTCTCCAAAAAATATTTATTTATTTAAATCATACTGCTCTCAGTATTGAGTTACCATGAAAAAATAAGGCAGACAGGAAATATGTTCTCAAATCTTACAGGAAGTTTTGCTTTAAAAAAAAGGGAACACATATATTGTTATAAACTGTAAAATGATAGAATGGTGGAATTGAGAGAAAAGGGTCCCACAACAGTGGACCCCTTTATTCCCCTGTACTTAAAGTAGGGGCATAAGTATAATATGCCCTACTTTAAAGTACAGGGGTGAGTTGACAATTACCATATTTCAAACATACAAGTCCAAAAAGAAGAAAATGGCAAAGGTGCAAAAGAAAATATTTCTCCAGTAGACAAAAGGACATAAAAATTTGGTATGCTTTTAACAGATGGAAAATTAAAGAAAGCTGAAGAATGTGACTTTTGGGTGAGTTCTAGGATGAATTAATTGATATAATTTAGACAAATAGCTGTTGGATAACAGGTTTAGCTAGTCTGGGAGCTTTGCTGTTTTACCCACTCACAGTTTAATCTACTTAAACCAAGGTTCATTCTAATGAGATCTCTCTTCTATGTAAACACTGATAGAGGGTGTGGCAGTTACAGAAGTCACCTTGACTACGAACTTCTGATTTTATACATCTACTAAGACTTGTATGTTTTCTAGATTGGGCACAGCTCCTCTTTATACCCACTGCACCCAGCTTGGGACAGTTAGAATTTACCAGGAGACTACCACCCTGGCTACGTTGAGACTATAGGAAGATTATAGAAAGGATCATACAAGTTTGCTCTCAAGCAGGCCAGTCTGACCTTCTAGTATATGGAGAACAAGATACTCAGAATCACCCTGGTGCAGATAATAAATAAGAAGGACCTTGTGGGTACCATCTAGATTACATGAAGCCTCATGAAATTAAGATACATTACTTTATACTAACTGCTCTCTCTCTCCAGTGTTTTACATAAGAGATAATCTCAGTAGAAGACATTAGTCCTTGGGTAACCTTTGTTTATACTTGTAGCAGGGTGTGGCACCGCCTTTTACAACCAGTTTAGGGTTCTTTGTTGACACGGCCCTCCCTGTCATAGATGGGATTACTTTGGTGTATATAAGGGAACTATCTTGAGACCCCCTTGGCCTTTTTCCCTTCTTTTTGGGTAGGATTCCTCTCGGTGAGATCCTCTCTCTTTGGTGGGAGACTTAATCTCTTTGTATGATCTATGTTCGGACCAGAGCTAGAATTATTTCATTATATTGGATTGCTGTGGAAGAGCTTTGTATATTAAAAGCCTTTTTGGAACTATGCCAGACTTGTGAGTTTTCATCTGTTCCCGGAGGTCTTGGAGGTAGAAGAGAACTTCTCTCCTGACACTGTTAGGGACCGCAGCAGCATCCCCAAGAATAGAAGAGAGAGAAGATTGTTCTCAGACTCAGTGCAAAAGTGTTTGTATTCATTGTGCAATGGGAAGCAATTGCAAAATGGAAGCTAACAAAAAGAATGAGATTAGGTGACTTAACTTTCAGAGGTAAAGTGTGTGCCATATTTTTTTGTTCTATTGAAAAATAGAACCCTAATCAGCATTATATTGGTTTTATAATATTGCATTAGCAATGTCTATGCTATAAGTTTGTATATTTCTAAGCAAAATTCTTAAATTTAAATTCAAAAAACTTGGAAAAGTTTTTGAACAATAGTATACTGTGGGTAGGGCATTTTCTTTTGCACATGTCCAACCCAGTTTTGATTCTCAGCATCCCATATGGTCCCCAGAGCATCACCAGGAGAAATTACTGAGCATCACCTGGGTGTGACCCAAAAAAGTAAAAAGAAAAAAAGTTTGAGGAACCCAGAACAATTTTTTCAAATGAATTCAAGATGAGTCTGGATGAAAGATATTGTTTCTTCCCATTGATTTGTGAGAGCTATCTAAATAAATGCAATACACCACATAAATCCTAGATGATATGGTAGTAACATAATTTACACAAATACCATATTTGTCATGTTTCATTCTAGATAAAGAGAAAATGGCACAGTTCTTTCAGTTTTTCTCCTGTGAACCTAAATCCTATCTTGTAGGAGTGTCTTTAAGTTAAAAATGAGGGAAAGTATAGAGAAGACATAACTCTGAATCCTGAGGCAAGCTTACTTGATGAGTCACAAATCTGGAACAGCACCAGAATTCAGGATATATAGTGAAAAAATGAGCTGTCAGTTAAAAATGGATCATAAAGTTAGAAGCATGAAATTTGCAATGTACACAATAGTAAGAAAATTATTTTTAAGGATTAGGGAGACAGCTTAAGTGGTGTAACACATGCCTGGCATGTCCAGAGGTTAGTGATTATCTCTGTTACTGTGTCCTCGGCCCCCTCCCCACTCCTCCAAGTGCCACTTCGGTATACCAATAACTCTCCCAGGTCCAAACTCTGCCAAGAGTATCTTCTGTTAGAGAAAAAAAGTTATACTTAAAAGTATTAAATATTATGTTTGTTTTATACACATACAGAAACTGATTTGGTAGGTCTTTAATGTCAAATTAGTAAAAAGGGGATAATGAAAGTATGGCAGTTTCTCCTTTCAGGGAAACTCCTGGAGACAACTAATTACCAGTATCAGTGATGGTGCACACATGGGGCATGGCTTACATTATTTGAAAATATCTTCACTTCAGTATGGGTCATAGTGGTTAAATGATCACTTATTACTTGACATCCCATTATTTGTTGATTTGTTCAAGCGGGCGCCAGTAAAAGTCCCATTTGTCTCTGTCACAAGCCAGTGTAGCCCAATGGCATCTGCTTGCTCCAGGAATACCAAGAGCCTCAAACTGTTCGCTCAGGGTCTTAACCAAGAAGTCTGACCATCTTGTAGGTGGGGGGGCCATGTGATCTTTTGACATCCCATGGGATCCCTTCAGTAACAGCTCTAGTCCAGCAGTAGTCTCCAAGTTGCATTATATGTCCAGCCCATGAAGGTAAATGAAGTTCAAATTAAATTCTGATATTTTGTCTAAAATATCTAAAAAACTCAGATAAAGATCAGGACCAGTTTTTTATTTCATGGCACCAGACAATCCAATGTAATAAGAATAAAGAGAAGAAAGTTTGAAACAACAAAGCTGCGTATTGAAATAAACAATAGAAGATGACTCAATAGATGGAATATATGATTATCAGAAATGGTAAATGTATTTCAATATCCATTTCCTAGTGACAAGTCAATCTCTTTTCCTTAGAGTCGGTATCTGCATTGCTAAAAAAGTTTATGTGCAAAAACTGAAATGTTTCCCACTAATATTACAATATTGTGGACTAAAACTAGTGAACACTTTAAACTGTTTTGTGTTTGTCAGATTTGCCTTAGAGGATCTCTAATGGTTTCTTCCAAATCATACTATCATTCCAATGTTAAAGAAACACTTCATAAATATTATTTATATATGTAGAAGTCAAGACCTGATGGTGCAAGAAGATCAAGTATAACATCCTTGGACTGACAGAGATGAGAAGGCACAGTCCAGACAAAGTCAGACCCGAATAACTGAAGAATCCACTGCCAGTACTCATCAATACACTGACTCGGCTCTTCACACGCTACCTATCTGAATGTAAGGTTCCCTCAATGGAAAACCAGCGGGACCATTCTGTTGTACAAGAAGGGGAGACATCCATGAAATCAGCAACTATCCCCCATCTGCCTGTTGTTCGTCATCTACAAGTTATCCATGGAGTCATTCTGAATAGAATTGGCAGAACACTAGATGAAGGACAACCATACAAGCAGCTGGTTTCTGAAAAGGATTCAGCACAACTGACCATATCCCCATGGTTACCAAGCTCATTGAGGTTTTTTTACTATAGTTCAAGATGCCGCTCTATCTAACTTTCATTGATTTAAGGAAGGTCTTTGATTCTGTTGAGACTAAAGCAGTTTCATCAAAGCCCTAGCTAAACAGGGCATTCAAACTTGGTACATCAAGATCTTCTGTAAGCTGTATTATGGATTCACTGCCAGGATCTCACCATTCTAAAAGGAAGTGATCATCAACGTAAAGAGAGGGATTTGACAGGGAGATACCATTTCACAGAAACTCTTCAATGCCACCCTTAAGAACATCAGAGGATGACTGGGAGGGAATGAATGGAGTGAAGATGATGGTCGGCAAGTACACCACCTCCACTTTTCTGATGACATCTTAACAATGCAGATACCCACTCTAAGGAAAGCGAGATTAACCTGTATCACTAGAAATGGATATTGAAATACATTTACCATTTATGATAATTAGGTATATTCCATCTATAGAGTCATCTTCTATTGTTTATTTCAATCACGCAGCTTTGTTGTTTCCAAACATTCTTCTCATTATTCTTATTACATTGGCTTGTCTGGTGCCACGAAATCAAAAATTCTAATAACACAAATATCAGCCAAATGGCACAAATGCTGGGCCCATTTTTGATGGTGAGTGTGGAAAGGTTGGAATGCAGCTTAATTTCAAGAAGACAATGTTCATGAGAAATGGACTAGTTCCTGATGCTCCATTTGCTCTCAACATAATGAACATCTCTGAATGCAGCAGTTATGTATACCTAGATTGAGAATTCAACATGATGAATGAACTAGCACCTGAACTACACAGAAGGAAGAGAGCAGCCGGATGCCTCCAAAATGTCGAGGGAAGCACACAGGAGTAATTCCTGAGAAAAGATCCAGGGAGAAACCCTTGGCATTGCGGTGTGAAACCAAAAAATCACTTTGTATCACAAAATCACAAAAAAAATCACTGTCTTCCTGTTCATCATTGATTTCTTCGAGCAGACACCAGTAACATCGCCATGTGCCCTGTCTCAGCAGCTAAGAACCAAGGGCATCTGCTTGCTCCCAGGAACATAAATAGTCTCAAACCATTCCAACTTAGGTCATGGGAATGATTTGTATGAATTGTTACTCGGGTATTTGGCAATATCAAATACAACATGGGGAGCTTAAGCAGGCTCTGCCGTGAGAGTGGCATACTCTTGTAGTCACCTCTTATCTCTGGCATTTATTGTTGAACGCTGCTGGCCACACGCAAGCCGGGCTGTGATAGGCCTCTTCTGCTGGGTGGAGTCTGAAGAGAGTGGAAGTCCCAAGTGGAAAACGCGGCTCTCATGGAGTGGGAAATTCGTCTGGCTTGTTGCAAAAGTCTCTGCTGGGGTGGCAGGCAAGGTTTAAAACCCACTCCTCTCGGGTGCCTCGAGCACTGAGTAACAGGGAGAGCTAGCAGCTCTGCCCATATATGTGTCTCCCGGAGTGTCTAGACCCCAAAAAGCAAAAAAAAAAAAATGAATGTCCAGGAAGTGGTAAAGAAGACGACACAAAATCCTGGATCCAGACACATTTTTTAGCTCCACTGCTTCCTGCATAAAATATAAGCTTCAGAGACCGGCCTTAAAGAAAACAGTGGGCGAGAAGGCTATTTTGGGTAGCCCAAAGAGGAATGGAAAGAGCTGCCTGGACTATAACGCTTCACTCAAATGAGAGAGGAATCCAGAGTTTTGACCTCCGTGGATGATCAAGAATAGGGATGTTGTTTCATTTGCCAAGATAATGAAAATCATGTGGACCATACATGTAATGTGATGTAGGGATGACCACTGGACTAGAGTTGTTGCGAATGGATTACCGGACATCAAAAGAATACAGTGGCCACCCACCTCCTCAAGGTGGCGTAACTTCTTTGTCAAAAACCTGAACGAAATGGTTTGAGGTTCTTCATGTTCCTGGAGCAAGCAGATACCATTGGACTACACTTAATGCGACAGCAACGAAAAAGGAGAAGTTACTGGCACCCTCTAGAGTAAACCAATGAACAACAGGAAGATAAGCTAAGTGATAGTGATAAGTGATTTAGAAGTCCAACAGTTTTTAACTTCCTTTAAATAATCTTCCTCTGAATATGAATTTGCTTGCTCCAGCAGTCTGTTCTTTTTCATCTCTTATTCTCTCTCCTATCTCTCTCCCCACTTACACACACACTCAAACAAGAAAACACACTCAAACACTCACACACACTGTGACAAAGGCACAAATATCATTATATAACAAATGAATTATTAGAAAAAAATCCACTGAGAGCTCATAGAACAAAGTAAAGAGAATATAAATGCTGCTGATAGGTACTCCTAATCTTCCCATTGTTTGTCAATTTGCTTGAGCGCTACCACTAATATCCCTATGTCCTGTCACAATCTGAGTGTACCCAAGGGCATCTGCTTGCTCCAGGAACATGAAGAGCCTCAAACCATTCCTTCAAGGCCAGTGGGAATAAGGTCTACTGGTTTTTGGGCATATCATATCGGCGAAGTGGGTAGCTCTGCAAAGCAGGTGGGATACTCTTGTAGTAGCCCCTCAACTTCGTGTGTATTTATTAGATGAACCAAGCTGGTAGCAAAGTGGCTGAGCCAGATGGGGGAAAGATCAGCTT
>JAJIBD010032246.1:0-11744 GCA_021461705.1 Cryptotis parvus
GGGGTCAGAGCAATAGCCCAGAGGTAGGAGCATTTTGCTTTGCGAGGCCGGCCTGTGCCAGCCTGGGTTCGATCCTCGGCAACCCATATGGTCCCCTGGCACCACCAGGAGTAATTCTGAGTGCAGAAACAGGAGAAGCCCTCAGCATTGTCGTGTGTGACCCAAAAAAAAAGCAAAAAAAAAAAAAGATTTTCAATGTAATCTACAAAGTCACCCACATTAATGTATAGCTATCAATTATAATGTCATTTATGTGGCGCTGCTGGGGTCCCCGACAGTGCCAGAAGCAAGTTCCCTTCCTCCCGAGCCGGTGAGGAATGGATGAAAACTCAGGAATCGATGCAGTTTTAAAAAAGGCTTTGCCTTATCACAGGTTCAGGCATTCAAATCAGCAAAAAGGAAAAGCCCGGTGCTTAGGATTCCAGGCTAGAACCCCAGCCACGTGTAGGCCAAGATGCCGACCACCACGTGTAAAAGTTTTTTTATGGGCTTCCAAGGGGAATGAGCTCTCACAAGGAGAGATCCACAAAGAAGAAGGCCCGGAGGCGGAACCGGCTGGTTATATCCCTGTAACTTAGACCTTCCTCCCACTGTTATGGGAAAGCAGGGAGGGTCCAATGCCCTTAGGTAATCCTCCCCTGCACCTCCCACCTAGGAGCATTTACTATGCTAATGTTTTGAGCGAAATCTGCCTGGGAATGCCTTTTGTAGTGTAGAGAAGGGGGTTTCTGAGATGGCATGTCTCTGTACCCAAAGACTAATACTAATGCCAGTTAAATATTTCTCCAAGCCTTCAAAAGTCAGCTTCTACTTCATTGTAGTTTTATATTTAGTTGCCTTTGAGTATATCAGGGGCCAGCATGCTTGTTTGCTTGGAAGCAAACAGCATTTCTCTCTGGTCCAACATTAGGGGTCCAGCATGGCCAGGCTAATATGCTGGTAAGATCTAGCTAGTCCCACAATTTTGTGCTAGCATGGGAGAAATATTTGTACCAGCTAGTACAGCATACATGGTCGGATAAACTGCCACATTTAGACTACCCCTTATCTCTGAGTGATTTGTAGGAGGTACTCCAGAGCAGATGCAGCGGCCCTTAGGAGTCCTGCAACAATTATGCAAGTAAAATTGTTTCAACAAGCTATCATTAATTATTTAATAATGAATTGGTATTTGCATTTCTCTGTTATATTAATAATACTTACCAAGTTGTTTTCTTAGTCCATCAGTCTAGAGACTTCTAATTCCTTATATATTTAGTGTTCAATGGAGTTTTGCCAGGAATCCGCCCTAGTGAGTAGACTTAGCAGGTGACACAGGGATTAAGGAAAGAGACACGATTAAAGAGTATGGATTTGAGGCTAACAGCCTTTTGGACTGAGAGCACTGACTTCCCCTCAGCTTCGATTCTTATTTGTTTCTTAGAACCATGTTGAGAACATTAGAACAACAACCTTTTATGTAGTTTGATTTAGACATTTTTACATCTCTGAGTAGTGTTGGTCAAATATACTAGATAAATAGGTGTTGTTAAGCATGAACATCAATATGGGATTCGTTGGACATAATTATGAGAGTAGATATAAATGTAATGGGAAATTCTAGATCTACCCAGTACTCTGGAATCTAGTCCTCAATGGGGTTTGTTTTGGCAAGGATTCAAGGAATTGAGTACTTACAAACATCTTCTCCTACCAAACTCAAGAAGCCCTTAAGAGCAACAACTGTTTAAAATAGCCAATGCCCACCAACCACAGAGACTGCCGGAAACAGTAGCAGAGACTGGACACAGATATTAGCCTTATCTAAATTTGTCAAAGAGGGTTTAATCAGGAGGCTTATTGGGCTTCCCGTAAAACAGATTTTCACACAGATTACACACCAGAGTTAGGTGGGTACTCCAAAGATTGTTCAAGAAGGCTGATGGGTGGGACTAAAGCAATGGGCCCATGGTTAATTGACTGTATTTGGGAAACATTTTGAGATTTTCTTAGTGTGTTTTACATACCTGCATCTCATTTATCTCATCTTACATACCTGCAGACCATTCAAGTATGGTCTGGCTTGGCTTTTCCCATTTTTCTGTTACAGAAAAGCGGCCTTGAAAATGGACTCCAGCCTCCAAGCTAGCTCAGCAATGGCGCTCGGGTATTAAGGTTTCGGGCAATTTTTCCTCAGGCCCTATTATGATGGAGAACAAATGTATAAAAAGGGGATCCAACAAGAAGATAAAACCACCAACAACTCCATGCCTGTGTCTAACTTACGTTCTTTTTCTTCCCTCTTGCTCCATGTGTATAAGAGTGTAAACGCTCCATGCAATCCCCACTCCCAAAGCAAATTTTGACACTGCCTAAATCTCATCCTAGTTGCGGCTTAAAGGCCTATGGTGTTTTCAATGCTTTGTTTTGTTTTTTAATTTTTATTGGCAGGGCATTTCTCTGCCAAATTCTGTCTAAGAGTGAGAAGTATTCCTTAATCCATTGTGTGAGTTTTGTACATGGTGGTTTTGGGTCAGGTTGTGTTAGACTAATACAACTGTCCACATTGTTGTTGGTGTTGATTTGCTATGATTACGAGGAGGGAAATAAAGAAGAACCGCTCTATTCATCAATCCTGGCTCATACGTTAAGCTTTAGATCTAATATATTTATTTTAAACCAGTATTTTATATTTCTCTCTGAGCTAAAAATAAGTGTGTCAAAAATCCACTACAAGTATTAGCAAATTTAAAAGTTAAATCACTGACAGGATATTTCAGTTAAAAATAAACGTTTTGGAGGTGCACAATAACCTTGAAGGCTTCTGTAAAGGCAATTTATCAGTGAGAACAGAAAAATACTCAAAGTATTTTGGCTGTACAAAAACTAAATTGAGATATTATACTTTGTATTTTGGATGAGATGATTGACTCTAAAACTTGACATGTATTTATCTTTCATTTTGCTGTCTAAGAATGTATTTGTTATAAAAAGTTTCATTTAGTTACTTTGGTGCTAGTTGGGCCAAAACCAGCTCTGATCAAAAAATTACTGCAAAGAAGGAAGAGAAGAGAGAGAGAGAGCATGGAAAGAGAAAAGAGACAAAAGAACCATAGAGGCAGGATGGGGGGAGAAGGGGAGGGAAGTGAGGACATTGGTAGTGGGAAGTGGGCACTGGTGGAGGGATGGGTGCTGGAACACTGTATGACCCTAGAAAACCCAAACATGAACATCTTTGTAATTGTATATCTCACAGTGGTATAATAAAATATTTTTTAGAAAAGCACTCAGTGAAATATTAATTAGCTACTAAAAAAATTACTGCAAGCTTTATGTAGCTGATGACTGGCAGGTGTCAGAAATTAAACCACGACTCCGCGACCACGGCCCAGGCAAGTGCTCTACCACAATGTTCCTTTCCTCAGTAACAAAATGTTTTGGTGTTTTTCACTTTCTTTGAACTTTGCAGTCTATAACAATGTCTGAAGAAGAAAGCTAGAAATCCAACTCAATTTTTAATATACTTTATTGTGTTATAAAATACTCTTATTTGGATAATGATTTAGTGTGAAGTTAATGACCATGAAATGTTTACCCTTTATCACTTTCTTAAATGTGTTTATGGGTAATCATCGTGTGCTATTTTAACAATAATATCTTCTAAATGCGTTGTCATTCTATGTAAAGTCCAACATTTGATAGCTATCAGTTTAAAAGGAATAAGTGTAAGAACATCTTATAAGACAATTTGAAAATTCATAGAATCCAGAAGATGGTGCTGTTTACATTTTGTACCGCGTGTTGGAAGGGCAGAGAAACAATTTATTTCACAATTCAACCATTGATGTATTTTATGAGTATTGAGCATACCTTAGCAATAGGAACAGTTAATGTAGTTTTGCTCTTGAAAGTTTCACATTTACAAATAATTTGCATAACATTTCCACGAGATATTAGAAAATGTGCTACCTCACAAGTAATCTCACACTAATGGAGACCCTGATCAGTTGCAACTCTGCCAGCTATCAGCTGCCAGGAAAACATTCAAATATGGCATATTAGATAAAAGACCTGCTAATTTTCTGGTTACTTCTATGGCTATTAAAATTCAACATGAAGGCCATTAATGTGGTGATGAGCCTTATTGTGGAATGTGAATTTAATCTTCCACATACGGAAGAGTTTTAGAATAAGTTTTTGTGACATGTTAATTATGTCCCTAATATCAGACAAAAGACATTAGCCAGTTAACAGAGAAAAATGCACTATATGGTACTTATAATGTATTGGAACTATTCACTTTATTCAAAGTTTATGAATGGATCATGTACACAATCTTATAACCACTGTAGTATTTTTGGAAGGTGGTAGAAAGGTCTACGCAACCTCTGCCGCGTAGGAATTGTCCCTCTCAATGATTGCTTCTTCTGATTAACAATCATGATTTCTAAAGCAAAGTCAAATACTGGAAGCTTAATGTTGTTATCATCCAACCAAATTACCACAGAGAAATAGATGAAAGATTTAAAAATGCATAACTCTTTTAGAAAACCATCTTCTAACTAAAAAAAAAAAAAATATATATATATATATTTTTTAAAGAGTATGGTCTAAATAGATAAATCTTCATGAATATGGTGCATTTATATGGTTGAGTAAATAACATTCTTATTAATCACTTGATCACTTGACATCTTGTTATTCGTTGATGTTCTCAAATGGATTACAGTAACATTTCCATTTGATACTTGTCAATCATAAATTGAATTTCTATAGATGGTTAATATACATGGAAAAATAATCAAGTTATCCCACATTAATTTGTAAATAGAGAGACTTACACTTGAGAACCTAGAGAGAATACCTGAAACCATTATAACTTAATTTTATTATATTAATATATTATTATATAATATATTGTCATAATATACTATCTTTATCTTCCGAATTCATCTGTTGCTAGAGCGGGTACCAGTAATATCTCCATATGTCCTGTCTCAGCCACAGTAGAACCCAAAGGCATCCACTTGCTCCAGAAACATGCAAGAGCCTCAAACCGTATATTAGGTCACGGGAATGACCTAATATAAATGTTACTTATTGACATATCAAGTACGACACAAGCAGCTTACTTGAGCTTGCCGTGCAAGTGGCATACTCTTGTAGTCACCTCTAAATAAAGTATTTATTGATGAATCGTGTGGCATGCAGCCGTAATGAAGCCCCAGGCTGTGATAGTCTGTTCTGCTGGGCTGAGCTGTGGCGAGAGGGAAGTCCGGTGTGGAAAATGGCAGCCTATGGTAGGGGGTCATCTGGCTGTTGTGAGGCTCTGCTGGGGTGGCAGACCTAGGGGCTCACCACTTGCACTACTGGCCCCCTCATGAGTGGCTGGGCACAGGGAGGCAAGTAGCAGCTTTGCCCCATGTCCTGAGTTTCATGTATTATATTAATGTCGTAATATTAACATATTTATAATATTATTAATATTAAAGTATACATAGTAAAATTAATATATTATAATACAATTAATATAATTTTCTAGGAAAAGAAGGTCTCACTACAGAAACATATAAAATGGAAAATATTTATATCACCCTTAACTTCTACTTGATTTTCTTTTTTTTTCTACTTGATTTTTCAAAGGACACTACTGTATTTGCAGTTACAAAAAGGTAAGGAATGCTAATAAAATCCAGAACAAACACTTGCCAGACCGAACTTTAAAGATGATTAAGAATCTTTTAGAATAATTTTGCTTAGTTGTTTTTTGAGTGTTTTGTTTTCTTGTTTTTTTTTTTTTTTTTGGGGGGTCTTAGTCTTTTCATCCAAATATCTTTTTTAATGTTTTTTTTTTTTTCTGGGCTTTCTTTCAGAAAGCCTGGAAACATTTACTGAATTGGGTTTGGCATTTTCTTTTCTTTGCACGGAACAGTTTGTGAAAGCTAGCAAATCAAAATCTGGAAAGGAAGACAGTGTCAGGGAAAAGTCCAGGAAAAGAAATTACCTCCAATAAACATAAGGCGGCTACATAGTAAATAAGCAACATTATTAGATGAAGCAGAGAGGTGTGTAGGATTTAGGAATATGATGACTTTTAAACTTAGATAATACAGGCTTTTAGGGAAGAGGCACTTGAACTCTGTCCGTCTTTCTTTTTATTTTCTGTTCCCTGTGGGCTTAATGCAACAATTAGTTATCTGGATTTCATTTTCTAGCTCCCTTTCCCAAAAAGTAGTTCTAAGATTTAAGTTGCCACGGAGGGAAAAAATGTAAGAAATATATAGATGCAGCTGGTGCTCCTGATGACTGTAATTTAGGTAAATTGAGCTTCAGAAATATAATTGGGTTTCTTGTATTCTTTCATAAAGTCTTGGTTGAGTTAATTTGAAGCTGCGATACTTTTCCTAGAATTTATTAATTCTTAGAGGACATGTATATTACTTTGAAATGTTCTTTCTTTCTTTCTTTTTTTTGTTGTTTAAGTCTGTTCTTTGAATGGGGAAACGTTGTTTAGTAATTAGAAGTATTTGCAGAAAGCAATTGTGTCATATATTGGCAAATGTGCATTGTTAAAAAACAAGGAAAAATGTTAACCCTTTTCTAGAAATTGCTTTTTAAGATATGAATGTGGTAATGAATTCAGACTTGCTGAATATTTTATGATGCAATCCTTTGCCATAAAAACCCTACTATTTTACTGGGTCATTTCTAATATTTGAATATACGTATATGTATGTTCTTGAAATAAGTTGTATAGAAAATGTATAACTTCAAATTGATGAAGAAAATCTGTTCTCCACAATTTTCTAAATAAAACTTGTCTCTATCAGTATATGTTGATGTACATCATAAACTTATGATACATATTACAGTTATTTGTTTTTTGTTTTGAAACCATGCCCGTTGGATCTTGAAGACTTTCGCTAAGTTTTGTGCTTAGAGGTCACACCTGTCAGCCTTTTGGGAAACGAAAGCAGGACAGAGGATCAACAGGGTTGGCTGAGTACAAAGTGAATGGCCTGCTCTTGTTACTGTTGTCATAGTAGTTTATAAGACCATTGTGTGGAAGCTGGAGCATTATATAGCTAAGACCTTGTTTTAGAAATATTTGCTATTGGAATTTGATCTATTTTACTAACACATTATAAAAAATTTTGAAACAAACACATTGGACATTATTTTAACTTAATTTTAAAGTGAAATAGATATACTAACTGAAATATTTGTAAAAATATATAATAGCGATGGGAAATAAAAATAAGTCTCTTGGTACTACATACCTGTTGTGGAATTGTGTCTGTACATACACGCTCATAAAAAGCAAAAGTCTTCTTTGGGACTGTTCCACAAAATATATTTTGAATAAAGCTTTACACAGCTCTTATATTTTTATTTATCTATGCTTCTGGAGCATGCTTTACAGATGATTCAAGGTTATAAAATGTGCTTATCTAAGATATTAAACACAAATGGAACATCAGAAGTGCATTCAAGTGCTTCTTATTCAATAATATAAAAAACATTTTGAATTACTGACTGCTTTATTTTAGAGTATATCTTTGCTTCCTTTTTCCAATTGAGTCTCCTGAGGACCACTTTCAGTGTAAAATGGTATCTATGGTAGGTAAAAACTGCAATGTGTGTATTTCTGAATGGATTACAAGGAAAGATATACTTAGAAATTTAAACACAGGTACTCAACATATAACAATAAATATAAATCTGTTGAATAGCTCCCAAACTGAATTTTGGTTATAGAATTAACCCAACCAGCTGAATTTCTTTATTTCTTTCTAGGAATATATGTACACACACACACACACACACACACACATATATATATATATATATTACATGTGTATATATACATATATATACAAACACGATATACACACATACATATATATGAATATATATATACATATCACTCCTTGTGTGTGTCTTTGTCTTTCATTGCATAAATGCAGTATTTATTCTTGTGTCAACTATTTAGTATCAATTTACTCTGTATTTTATTAGCTTCTTTTGTTTCACATCCAGCAATATTATGTGGTATTGAGGCATCACAAGAAGCGGATGAACCCTCACACTATGAGGGCTGTCATTTTCCACATCTGGACTCCCCGCTCATCGAAGACCCACCCAGAAGCCCAGCTCGTAGAGTCCCACCCTACAGCAATCTTTCAAGCCCAACTAAATATTCCCTGATCCAGAGACTACCACACACGGCGCAGAGCTACCAGCTCTTACCATGCCCAACTGAGCATGAGCTCCTGGGAGGAAACAGGTTCACAATCACCAAGCCCGCCCTCCCAGAGCCTGGCAAGCCCCCGTAGAACCCCACATATGAGGGATGCCATTTTCCACATCTGGACTCCTGGCTCGTCAGGCTCCACCCAACAGAAGCTGATCAAGCTCGCTCAAGTGGCCACGCCCGTGGTTCGATAATAAATGGATAAGATGAAGCGACTAAAGGGTATCCCACCACACAGCAGGGCAAGCTACCCATGTCATATTTGATATGCCAAATGCCGAGTAAAATTATAGACCTCATTCCCATGACCTGATGAAATGGTTTGAGGCTCTTCGTGTTCCCTGGGTAGAGCAGATGCCCATAGGCTACACTAGCATGCGTGACCAGGACGTATGGAGTGTTACTGGTACCCACTCCAAGCAAATTGATGAACAACGGGAAGACAAGTGATACAAGTGATACAAGCCAGTAATTATTAACTACTATTCATTAAAAGTGCCCTGTTCATTCTGCTCCTAAAAAGATCATGGTATCTGCAGCTTTTTACTGATATATTTTGTGGATGTGTGGAATATAATGGACATCTGGTGTGCCTCAAGCCTACTCCCTGACGATGTTTTAGAGATATGTTTCAGGAAATATAAGACACTGTAGTTCAATCCAGATCAGTCTGTTGAAACAAATTGCCTTGCAGTATGATTTCTCTCTGGCCCCAGGTCAACATCTCCAAATATAAAATTTCTGAAACAATCTATATTTCCACAATTTATTTTTACAAATACTTTATGGTATATTTAAGGTGTTGAAGTATACAAGAAATAGAAACTTGGTGGCAGAAACTTGATATTCACCACTCAAAGCCGAAATATATAGAGAATATGATTTTGTTTATTGTTAGACTATGATAGATAATTTCCTCCAACATTCATCATGTATTCAGCCTGATTTCAGTATAAAACAAAACATTTTTCAATATTTAACTTGCTAAAAGTTTAATGGGATCAAATCCTTCCAAAAGAGAGAAGTTTTTATTTAAAATAATGCACAGCCTTGCTTTCACCAAATACTTCTAAATACCAAATATTTCTAAAACCTAGTTTATTTAATAAAAATAGAAGTAGGGTGCTGCTTCTTGCAAGGGAATGCAGTGATTATTTCTCCTCTCTCTATATATATATATATGAATAAAATTCTAAATATAAAATATATACAATTAAACTGAAAATACATTTGGATGCTTATATAGAGAGTTCAAGCATCTTGTTCAGATAAAAAGAAGAATTCTGGAAACTTTCATTTGCATCCCTTGGGTGGCACCCTTTATTAAATCCTAAGAAAAAATCTAGGTCGCTAAGGGGTTTTGAAGCATATCAACCGAGGTTGGGTCAGTAATAACTACAGTCCTGAGAGTTCCTTTTATTTTTGATAAGACAAGGCCTCACATTGAAAGAACATGACCTTTTTCAGATACCCTGGTGCGTTTTCTAAACACAGGACACCGAAGAAAGGCAGAAACAGAAAACTAAAAGCTCCAAGGAATACATATTTGTTGGGAATCAGTAGATTTTGTAGATCTGTAATTAATGCATGGGTTCTTGGACTACTTATAGTACAGGGGCTTAGACACTTGCCTTGTGGGCATCCAGCAGCTTGCATTGGGGCATAGCATATAGGCCCTCCCTGTCCTCATCAATGACCTGACCATAAAAGCAGAGTAAGTAAGCCTTAAGCACCACTTCTGAACTCAATTCCCAAGTCAAAATGCATGGATTTCCCTTATAATCACTGATCCCAGAGTCTAGCTATAAAAGCAATGAATTCCAGTTCAGCAATAATTCAAAATGCACAACAGACTGACAATGCAGTTGATTGATATTGTTGAATATGAAATTCAATCAGCCTGTATATATAAATAGCCTCCCTTTTATTACTGCAAATTAATTGGATGGGAATTTTCAAAGCCAGCTTATTTCAACAAGTTCCACTTGTCGGGGAAAAAATCACTCAGCATCTCCTTGAAATACCATTTAATCCATGCGTTTTTCACTAGTGACTATCACCTGAATCATTCAGGTGTCCTCCAGTCCAAAGGACAAATTGTCCACTTAGGGAGTTACTGTGTTAATATACGAATATTCGACAATATTAATCAATGCCCATCAGAGCATTAAAATCTAACAGTATTTTGATTCTTAAAAAATGTGTGACTTAGCAGCAGTACAAATGAAGCTAAAGGAAATAAATGTGAAGAAAATATTTCTTATGACTCCTGTTTCATTGGTGTGGTTGCTTGTTATTTGTTTCTATGAAGCCTGATGTCTTGGCTATATTCACTTGATCACTTGAATCCGTTATTCATCGATTTGCTCGGCCGGGCGCCAGCAACATTTCCATTGGACCCTATCGCGTGCCAATGTAGCCCAATGGCATCTGGTTGATTCAGAATATGAAGAGCCTCAAACCTTTCCAGGGTCTTTACAAAGGAAGTCCTGACCATCTCTTGTAGGTGGGCGGCCACGTGATCTTTTGACATCCCGTGGGATCCAGTCGGTAATGGCTCTAGTCCAGCGGTTGTCTCCAAATCGCATTACATGTCAGCCCATCTGATTTTCGATGCCTTGGCTTAGCAGGGACAGCATCCCTGATTCTGGAATAGCGATCAGAGGTCAGAACCCGGATTCCTTCTCTCACTTGAGTGAGGCGTGATATTCCAGGCATGGCTCTCTTCGATGCCTCTCTGGGAGACCCGAATAGCATTCTCATCCTGCTTTCGTAGGGCCCAGGTCTCTGAGCGTTATGTTAATGCAGGGAGGAAACGGTGGAGTCAAAGAGATGTGCCCTGAGCTTGAGGTTCTTTGTCCTTTTAGCTATTTCTTGGATGCCTTTGAAGGCATTCCATGCCACTCTTTTCCCTCCTGCGCAGCTTCAGGTTTTAGGTCGTTCATCATGTTGATTTCTGGACCTAGGTACACATAACTGCTGCATTCAGAGATATTTGTTCCATTGAGAGTGAATGGGGCCTCAGGAACTAGTTCATTCTTCATGAACATTGTTTTCTTTAGATTCAGCTGTAGACCTATCTTTCCACATTCTCGGTCAAAGTCAGCCAGCATTTGTGCCCGCTTGGCTAATGTTTGGTGGTGTTAGAACGATGTCATCAGCGAAGGGAGGTGGTGTAGTTGCCGACCATCTATCTTCACTCCCATTCCTTCCCATTCTAATTGTTGCAAGTGTTCTCGAGGGTGGCGCTGAAGAGTTTTGGTGAAATGGTATCACCCTTCTCGAACCCCTATTTTGACATCAATGATCACTACTTTGTTGTAGAATGGTGAGATCTTGGTGGTGAATCCGTAATACAGCTCCGAAGGATCTTGATGTATTGGGTTTGGACGCCCTGTTTGGCTTGAGCCGATGACTCCTTCAGTCTCCACAGATCAAAGGCTATCTGTAAATCAATGAGCATTGAGACAGAACGGCATCTTGTACTCCCTACAGCCTCAATGAGCTTGGT
>JAJIBD010032247.1:0-69162 GCA_021461705.1 Cryptotis parvus
GTCCCCCCGATAGTGCCAGAAGCAAAGTTCCCTCTACCTCCGCCGGTGAGGAATGGATGAAAACTCAGGAATCCGATTGCAGTTTTTCTTTAAAAAAAGGCTTCGCATTTTATCACAGGTTCAGGCATACAAATCAAAAGGAAAAGCCCGGTGCTTAGGGATTCCAGGTTAGAACCAGCCACGTGTAGCGCCAAGATGGCGACTTCACCACGAGGTAGGTTTGCTACAAAGGCTTCCAAGGGGAATGAGCGCTCACAAGGAGAGATCCCCCCATAGAAGAAGGCCCGAGAGCGGAACCGGCTAGTCTATATCCCTGTAACTTTAGACCTTCCTCCCACTGTTATGGAAAGCAGGGAGGGTCCAATGCCCTTAGTAATCCCTCCCTGCACCTCACCTAGGGCATTTACTACTAATGTTTTGAGCCGAAATCTGCCTGGGAATGCCTTTGTAGTGTAGAGAAGGGGTTTCTGAGATGGCATGTCTCTGTACCAAAGACTAATACTAATGCCAGTTAAATACTTCTCCAAAGCCTTCATAAGTCAGCCTCTACTTCATTGTAGTTTTATATTTTAGTTGCCTTTGAGTATATCAGACATGCTTGTTTGCTTGAAGCAAACAGCATTTCTCTCTGGTCTAATTATTAGGGTCCAGCATGGCCAGGCTAATATGCTGGTAAGATCTAGCTCGTCCCCAATCATTGTGCTAGCATGGGAGAATATTTATACCAGCTAGTACAGCATACATGGTCGGATAAACTGCCACATTTAGACTACCCCCTTATCTACGGAGTGATTTGTGGGAGGTACTCCAGAGCAGATGCAGTGGCCCTTAGGAGTCCTGCAACAATTATGCAAAATAAATTGTTTCAACAAGCTATCATTAATTATTTAATAATGAATTGGTATTTGCATTTCTCTGTTATATTAATAATACTTTACCAAGTTGTTTTCTTAGTCCATCAGTCTAGAGACTTCCAATTCCTTATATATTTAGTGTTCAATGGAGTTTTGCCAGGAATCCGCCCTGAGTGAGTAGACTTGAAGCAGGGGTGACACAGGGATTAAGGAAAGAGACACGAATAAAAAAGTATGGAATTGGAGGCTAACAGCTTTTTGGACTGAGAGCACTGACTTCCCTCAGCTTGCTCTATTTGTTTCTTAGAACCATGTTGAGAACATTAGAACAACAACCTTTATGTAGTTTGATTAGACATTTGCATCTCTGAGGGTGTTGGTCAAATATACAGATAAATAGGTGTTGTTAAGCATGAACATCAATATGGGATTAGTTGACATAATTATAAGTAGATATAAATGTAATGGGAAATTCTAGATCTACCCAGTACTCTGGAATCTAGTCCTCAATGGGGGTTTGTTTTGGCAAGGATTCAAGGAATTGAGTACTTACAAACATCTTCCTACCAAACTCAAGAAGCCCTTAAGAGCAACAACTGTTTAAAATAGCCAATGCCCACCAACCACAGACTGCCGCAGTTACACAGACTGGACACAGATATTAGCCTTATCTAAAATCTTGTCAAAGAGGGTTTAATCAGGAGGTTGGGCTTCATTGGCAACAGATTACACAGATTACACACACCAGAGTTGGTAGGTATCAAAGATTGTTCAATGAAGGCTGATAAGGGACTACAGCAATGGGCCCATGGTTAATTGACTGTATTTGGGAAACATTTTGAGATTTTCTTATTGTGTTTTACATACCTGCATCTCATTTTATCTCATCTTACATACCTGCAGACCATTCAGGTATGGTCTGGCTGGGGCTTTCCCATTTTTCTGTTACAGAAAAGCATCCTTGAAAATGGACTCCAGCCTCCCAGCTAGCTCAGCAATATGACTGGGGGTATTGGAGTTGTCTGGGCAATTTTTCCTTAGGGTCTATTATGATGGAGAACAATGTATAAAAGGGGATCCACCAAGAAGATAAAACCTACCAACAACTCCATGCCTGTGTCTAACTTACGTTCTTTTTTTCTTCCCTCTTGCTCCATGTGTATAAGAGTGCAACGCTCCATGCAATCCCACTCCCAAAGCAAATTTTGACACTGCCTAAATCTCATCCTAGTTGCGGCTTAAAGGCCCACTATTGTTTTTCAATGCTTTGTTTTGTTTTTTAATTTTTTTATTGGCAGGGCATTTCTCTGCCAAATTTGTCTAGGTGGTATTCCTTCATCCATTGTGTGAGTTTTGTACATGGTGGTTTTGGGTCAGGTTGTGTTAGACTAATACAACTGTCCATTGTTGGTGTTGATTTGCTATGATTACGGGAGGAAATAAAGAAGAACCGCTCCTATTCATCAATCCTGGCTCATACGTTAAGCTTTAGATCTAATATATTTATTTTAAACCAGTATTTTATATTTCTCTCTGAGCTAAAAATAAGTGTGTCAAAAATCCACTACAAGTATTGGCAAATTTAAGTTAAATCACTGACAGGATATTTCAGTTAAAAATAAACGTTTTGGAGGTGCACAATAACCTTGAAGGCTTCTGTAAAGGCAATTTATCAGTGAGAACAGAAAATACTCAAATTATTTTGGCTGTACAAAACTAAATTGAGATATTATACTTTGTATTTTTGGATGAGATGATTGACTCTAAAACTTGACATGTATTTATCTTTCATTTTACTTGTCTAAGAATGTATTTGTTATAAAAAGTTTCATTTAGTTACTTTGGTGCTAGTTGGGCCAAAACCCAGCTCTAGTCAAAAAATTACTGCAAAGAAGGAAGAGGAAAAGAGAGAGAGAGAGAGAGAGAGCATGAAAGAGAAAGAGAGAAAGAATCTGCCATAGAGGCAGGATGGGGAGAGGGGAGGGAATTGGGGACATTGGTAGTGGGAAGTAGGCACTGGTGGAGGGATGGGTGCTGGAACACTGTATGACCTAAACCCAAACATGAACATCTTTGTAATTGTATATCTCACAGTGGTATAATAAAATATTTTTTAGAAAAGCACTCAGTGAAATATTAATTAGCTACTAAAAAAATTACTGCAAGCTTTATGCTTGGCGATGACTTTGGCAGGTGTCAGAAATTAAACACGGCTCCACGACACGGCAGGCAAGTGCTCTACCACAATGTTCCTTTCCTCAGTAACAAAATGTTTTGGTGTTTTTCACTTTCTTTGACTTTGCAGTCTATAACAATGTCTGAGAAAGCTAGAAGTCAACTCAATTTGAAATATACTTTTATTGTGTTATAAAATACTCTTATTTGGATAATGATTTAAGTGTGAAGTTAATGCACATGAAATGTTTACACCTTTATCACTTTCTTAAATGTGTTTATGGGTAATCATCGTGTGCTATTTTAACAATAATACCTTCTAAATGCGTTGTCATTCTATGTAAAGTCCAACATTTGATAGCTATCAGTTTAAAGGAATAAGTGTAGAACATCTTATAAGACAATTTGAAAATTCATAGAATCCAGAAGATGGTGCTGTTTACATTTGTACCGCGTGTTGGAAGGGCAGAGAAACAATTTATTTCTAATTCAACCATTGATGTATTGTAAATTATTGAGCATACCTTAGCAATAGGAACAGTTAATGTAGTTTTGCTCTTGAGGATTTCACATTTACAAATAATTTGCATAACATTTCCACACGAGATATTAGAAAATGTACTACCTCACAAGTAATCTCACACTAATGGAACCTGATCAGTTGCAACTCTGCCAGCTATCAGCTGCCAGGAGAACATTCAAATATGAAAATACATATTAGATAAAAGACCTACTTAATTTTCTGGTTACTTCTATGGCTATTAAAATTCAACATGAAGGCCATTAATGTGGTGATGAGCCTTATTTAATGGAATGTGAATTTAATCTTCCACATCCGGAAGAGTTTTAGAATAAGTTTTTTGTGACATGTTAATTATGTCCTATCCAGACAAAAAAGACTTTAGCCAGTTAACAGAAAAATGCACTATATGGTACTTATAATGTATTGGAACTATTCCACTTTATTCAAAGTTTATGAATGGATCATGTACACAATCTTATAACCACTGTAGTATTTTTTGGAAGGTGGTAGAAAGGTCTCGCCTCTGCACGTAGGAGATTGTCCCTCTCAATGATTGCTTCTTCTGATTAACAATCATGATTTCTAAAGCAAGTCAAATACTGGAAACTTAATGTTGCTTATCCTTTCAGCCACAAATTACCACAGAGAAATAGATGAAGATTTAAAAATGCATAACTCTTTTTTAGAAAACCATCTTCTAACAAAAAAAAAAAATATATATATATATATTTTTTTAAAGGTATGGTCTAAATAGATAAATCTTCATGAATATGGTGGCATTTATATGGTTGAGTAAATAACATTCTTATTAATCACTTGATCACTTGACATCTTGTTATTCGTTGATGTTCTCAAATGGATTCCAGTAACATTTCCATTTGTCCTTGTCAATCATAAGTGAATTTCTATAGATGGTTAATATACATGGAAAAATAATCAAGTTATCCACATTAATTTGTAAATAGAGACTTGCACTAGAGAACCTAAGAGAATACCTGAAGCATTAATATAACTTAATTTTATTATATTAATATATTATTATATAATATATTGTCATAATATGCACTATCACTATCTTCCCGTTCATCTATTTGCTAGAGCGGGTCCCAGTAATATCTCCATATGTCCTGTCTCATGCTAGTAGAACCCAAAGGCATCCACTTGCTCCAGAAACATAAAGAGCCTCAAACCATTATATTAGGTCACGGGAATGACCTAATATAAATGTTACTGGTATTTGACATATCAAGTACGACACAAGCAGCTTGCCAGGCTTGCCGTGCAAGTGGCATACTCTTGTAGTCACCTCTAAATAAAGTATTTATTGATGAATCGTGGTGCCGCTAGCAGCGCAAAGCTGGGGCTGTGATAGTCTGTTCTGCTGGGCTGAGCTGTGACGAGAGGGAAGTCCGATTGTGGAAAATGGCAGCCCCCCATGGAGTAGGGGTCATCTGGCTTGTTGTGAGGCTCTGCTGGGGTGGCAGGCCAGGGCTAGAACCCGCCATGCCTCCTGGCCCCCTCATGAGTGGCTGGGCACAGGGAGAGCAAGTAGCAGCTTTGCCCCATGTCTGAGAGTTTCATGTATTATATTAATGTCGTAATATTAACATATTTATAATATTATTAATATTAAATTATACATAGTAAAATTAATACTATTATAATACAATTAATATAATTTTCTAGGAAGAAGGTCTCACTACAGAAACATAAAATGGAAAATATTTATATCACCCTTAACTTCTACTTGATTTTTTCTTTTTTTTTTCTACTTGATTTTCAAAGGACACTACTGTATTTGCAGTTACAAAAGGTAAAAGAATGCTAATAAAATCAGAACAAACACTTGACAGACCGAACTTTAAAGATGATTAAGAATCAGTTAGAATAATTTTGCTTGGTTGTTTTTGAGTGTTTTTGTTTTTCTTGTTTTTTTTTTTTTTTTTTGGGGGTCTTAGTCTTTTTCATCCAAATATCTTTTTAATGTTTTTTTTTTTCTGGGCTTTCTTTCAGAAAGCCTGGAAAAGACACTTTGAATTGGGTTTTGGCATTTTCTTTTCTTTGCACGGAACAGTTTGTGAAAGCTACCAAATCAAAATCTGGAAAGGAAGACAGTGTCAGGAAAAGTCAGGAAAAGAAATTACCTCCAATAAACATAAGGCAGCTACATGAAGTAAATAAGCAACATTATTAGATAAACAGAGAGTGTGTAGGTGATTTAGGAATATGATGACTTTTAAACTTAGATAATACAGGCTTTTAGGGAAGAGGCACTTGAACTCTGCTAATCTTTCTTTTTATTTTTCTGTTCCACAATAGGCTTAATGCAACAATTAGTTATCTGATTTCATTTTCCTAGCTCCCTTTCCCAAAAAGTAGTTCTAAGATTTAAGTTGCCTGGAGGAAAAAATGTAAGAAGTATAGATGCAGCTGGTGCTCCTGATGACTGTAATTTAGGTAAATTGAGCTTCCAGAAATATAATTGGGTTTCTTGTATTCTTTCATAAAGTCTTTGTTGAGTTAATTTGAAGCTGCGATACTTTTCCTAGAATTTATTAATTCTTAGAGACATGTATATATTACTTTGGAATGTTCTTTTCTTTCTTTTTTTTTTTTTGCTTTTTAAGTCTGTTCTTTTGAATGGGGAACGTTGTTACTAGTAATTAGAAGTATTTGCAGAAAGCAAATTATATCATATATTTACAAATGTCACACATTGTTAAAAAAACAAGGAAAAAGTTAAACTTTCTAGAAATTGCTTTTAAGATATGAATGTGGTAATGAATTCAGACTCTGCTGAAATATTTTATGATGCAATCCTTTGCCATAAAATACTCCTATTTTTTACTTTGGGTCATTTTCACAATATTTGAATATACGTATATGTATGTTCTTGAAATAAGTTGTATAGAAAATGTATAACTTCAAATTGATGAAGAAAATCTGTTATCACAATTTTTCTAAATAAAACTTGTCTCTATCAGTATATGTTGATGATGTACATCATAAACTTATGATCAGATATTGCAGTTATTTGTTTTTGTTTTGAAACCATGCCCGTTGGATCTTGGAAGACTTTCGCTAAGTTTTGTGCTTAGGAGGTCACACCTGTCAGTGCTTGGGGAAACAAAGGCAGGACAGAGGATCAACAGGGTTGGCTGAGTACAAAGTGAATGGCTATAACTCTTGTTACTGTTGTCATAGTAGTTTATAAGACCATTGTGTAAGATGGAGCATTATATAGCTAAGACCTTGTTTTAGAAATATTTGCTATTGGAATTTGATCTATTTTACTAACACATTATAAAATTTTGAAACAAGCACATTGGACATTATTTTTAACTTAGTGTTTTAAAGTGAAATAGATATACTAACTGAAATATTTGTAAAAATATATAATAGCGATGGGAAATAAAAATAAGTCTCTTGGTACTACGCCTGTTGTGGGTGTGTCTGTACATACACGCTCACTAAAAGCAAAGTCTTCTTTGGGACTGTTCCACAAAATATATTTTGAATAAGCTTTGCACAGCTCTTATATTTTTATTTATCTATGCTTCTGGGAGCATGCTTTGTACAGATGATTCCAAGGTTATAAAAAATGTGCAACTTGCTCTAAGATATTAATACAAATGGAACATCAGAAGTGCATTCAAGTGCTTCTTATTCAATATTATAAAAAACATTTTGAACACTGACTGCTTTTATTTTTTTAGAGTATATCTTTGCTTCCTTTTTTCAATTATTCATAGTCTCCTGAGGACCACTTTCAGTGTAAAATGGTATCTATGGTAGGTAAAAACTGCAATGTGTGTATTTCTGAATGGATTACAAGGAAAGATATACTTAGAAATTTAAACACAGGTACTCAACATATAACAATAAATATAAATCTGTTGAATAGCTCCTTCCCAACTGAATTTTGGTTATAAATTGTCTTAACCTTCTGAATTTCTTTATTTCTTTCTAGGAATATATGTACACACACACACACACACACACACACATATATATATATATATAATACATGTGTATATATACATATATATACAAACACGATATACACACATACATATATATGAATATATATATACATATATACTTGTGTGTGTCTTTGTCTCTTCATTTGCATAAATGCAGTATTTATTCTTGTGTCAAACTATTTAGTATCAATTAAAGTTTTTTTTTCTGTGTATATTAGCTTCTTTGTTTCACATCCAGCAATATTATGTGGTATTGAGCATCACAAGAAGCCGGATGAACCCTCACACTATGAGGGCTGTCATTTTCCACATCTGGACTCCCCAGCTCATCAGAGCTCCACCCAGAAGAAGCCCAGCTCGTAGAGTCCCACCCTACAGCAATCTTTTTCAAGCCCAACTAGCTATTCCCTGATCCAGAGACTCACACACACGGCGCAGAGCTGCTACCAGCTCTTCCCATGCCCAGCTGAGCATGAGGCTCCTGGGAGGGAAGGCAGGTTCTAATCCTGGCCCGCCCTCCCAGCAGAGCCTGGCAAGAAGCCGTGAGGAACCCCCACACTATGAGGGATGCCATTTTCCACATCTGGACTCCACAGCTCGTCAGAGCTCCACCCAGCAGAAGAGCTGATCACAAGCTCGGCTCACGTGGCCACTTTTTGGCCACGTGGTTCATTAATAAATGGATAAGATGAAGCGACTACAAGGGTATCCCACCCACACACAGCAGGGCAAGCTACCCATGTCATATTTGATATGCCAAATGCCAGTAACAATTATAGACCTCATTCCCATGACCTGATGAAATGGTTTGAGGCTCTTCGTGTTCCTGGAGTGAGCAGATGCCCTTAGGCTACACTAGCATGTGACAGGACGTATGGAGATGTTACTGGTACCCACTCAAGCAAATTGATGAACAACGGGAAGACAAGTGATACAAGTGATACAAGCCAGTAATTATTAACTACTATTCATTAAAAAGTGCCCTGTTCATTCTGCTCCCCCAAAAAAAGATCATGGTATCTGCAGCTTTTTACTGAACTAACATATTTTGTGGATGTGGAATATAATGGGCCACATCTGAGTGTGCTCAAGCCTACTCCTGACGATGTTTCGAGATATGTTTCAGAGGGGGAAATATAAGACACTGTAGTTCAATCCAGATCAGTCTGATGCAAGCAAATTGCCTTACCCAGTATGATTTCTCTCTGGCCCCAGGTCAACTATCTCAAATATAAAATTCTGAAACAATCTATATTTCCACAATTTATTTTTACAAATACTTTATGAGTATATTTAAGGTATTTGAAGTATACAAAGAAATAGAGAAACTTAGTGGCAGAAACTTTGATATTCACCACTCAAGCCGAAATATATAGAATATGATTTTGTTTATTGTTAGACTATGATAGATAAATTTCCTCAACATTCATCATATGTATAACACAATTTCAGTATAAAACAAAACATTTTTCAATAATTGCTTGCTAAAGTTTTAATATGGGATCAAATCCTTCCAAAAGAGAAAGTTTTTATTTAAAAATAATGCACAGCCTTGCTTTCACCAAATACTTCTAAATACCAAATATTTCTAAAACCTAGTTTATTTAATAAAAATAGAAGTAGGGTGCTTTGCTTCTCTTTACAGGAATGCAGTGATTATTTCTCTCTCTCTATATATATATATATGAATAAAATTCTAAATATAAAATATATACAATTAAACTGAAAATACATTTGGATGCTTATATAGAGAGTTCAAGCATCTTGTTCAGATAAAAGAGAATTCTGGGAAACTTTCATTGCATCCCTTGGGTGGCACCCCTTCACAATCAGTAAATCCTAAAATAATCTAGGTCGCTAAGGGGTTTGGAAGCATATCATACAGCGAGGGTTGGGTCAGTAATAGCACAGTCCCTGAGAGTTCCTTTTATTTTGATAAGACAAGGCCTCACATTGAAAGAACATGACCTTTTTCAGATACCCTGGTGCGTTTTTCTAAAACACAGGACACCGAGGAAAGGCAGAAACAGAAAACTAAAAGCTCTCCAAGGAATACATATTGTTGGAATAAGTAGATTTTTGCTTAGATCTGTAATTAATGCATGGGTTTCTTGGACTATATAGTACAGGGGCTTAGACACTTGCCTTGTGGGCATCCAGCTTACATTAGGGCATAGCATATAGGCCCCTCCCTGTCCACCATCAATGACCCTGACCATAAAAGCAAGAGTAAGTAAGCCTTAAGCACCACTTCTGTAACTCAATTCCCAAGTCAAAATGCACATGGATTTCCCTTATAATCACTGATCCCAGAGTCTAGCTATAAAAGCAATAGAATTCCAGTTCCAGCAATAATTCAAAATGCACAACAGACTGACAATGCAGTTGATTGATATTGATTGAATATGAAATTCAATCAATACCAATAATATAAAAATAGCCTCCCTTTTTATTACTGCAAATTAATTGGATAAGAATTTTCAAACTTAAACTTATTTCAACAAAGTTCCACTTGTCAGGGGGAAAAAAATCACTCAGCATCTCCTTGGAAATCCACCATTCCCAATCCCATACGTTGCACTGCTAGTGACTATCACCCCTGAATCATTCAGGTGTCCTCCAGTCCAAGGGGACAAATTGTCCACTTAGGGAGTTACTGTGTTAACATACGAATATTCTGGACAATGATAATCAATGCCCATCAGAGCATTAAAAATCTAACAGTATTTTGATTCTTAAAAATGTGTGACTTAGCAGCAGTACAAATGAAGCTAAAGGAAATAAAATGTGAAGAGAAATATTTCTTATGACTCCTGTTTCATTGGTGTGGTTGCTGTTATTTGTTTCTATGAAGCCACTGATGTCTTGGCTATATTCACTTGATCACTTGAACTCCCGTTATTCATCGATTTGCTCGAGCGGGCGCCAGTGACATTTCCACTGGACCCTATCACATGCCAATGTAGCCAATGGCATCTGGTTGATTCAGGAATATGAAGAGCCTCAAACCGTTCCTTCAGGGTCTTTACAAGGAAGTCTGACCATCTTGTAGGTGGGCGGCCATGCGATCTTTTGATATCCCGTGGGATCCAGTCGGTAATGGCGCTAGTCCAGCGGTTGTCTCCAAATCGCATTACATGTCCAGCCCATCTGATTTTCGATGCCTTGGCAAACGAGACAGCATCCCTGATTCTGGAATAGCGACAGAGGTCAGAACTCCGGATTCCTTCACTCACTTGAGTGAGGCGTGATATTCCAAGCGTAGCTCTTTCGATGCCTCTCTGGGAGACCCGAATAGCATTCTCATCCTGCTTTCATAGCGCCCAAGTCTCTGAGGCGTATGTTAATGCAGGGAGAATGGTGGAGTCGAAGAGATTTGCCCGGAGCTTGAGGTTCTTTGTCCTTTTAGCTATTTCTTCGATGCCTTTGAAGGCATTCCATGCTGCTCTCTTCCTCCTGCGCAGCTCAGGTTTTAGGTCGCTCATCATGTTGATTTCTCGACCTAGGTACACATAACTGCTGCATTCAGAGATGTTTGTTCCATTGAGAGTGAATGGGGCCTCAGGAACTAGTTCATTCTTCATGAACATAGTTTTCTTTAGATTCAGCTGTAGACCTATCTTTCCACATTCTCAGTCAAAGTCAGCCAGCATTTGTGCCGCTTGGCTAATGTTTGGTGTTATTAGAACGATGTCATCAGCGAAGCGGAGGTGGTGTAGTTGCCGACCATCTATCTTCACTCCCATTCCTTCCCATTCTAATTGTCGCATGATGTTCTCAAGGGTGGCACTGAAGAGTTTTGGTGAAATGGTATCACCCTCTGAACCCCTCTTTTGACATCAATGATCACTTCTTTGTAGAATGGTGAGATCCTGGTGGTGAATCCGTAATACAGCTCACGAAGGATCTTGATGTATTGGGTTTGAACACCCTGTTTGGCTAGGGCTTCGATGACTGCTTCAGTCTCCACAGAATCAAAGGCTTTCTGTAAATCAATGAACGTGAGACAGAGCGGCATCTTGTACTCCCTACAACCTCAATGAGCTTGGTAACCAAGCTCATTGGCTGTATTAACAAGGATTTTGTCTTATAGATTTATTGTTCCTCCTTTGCTTTTCTTTATTTTTTCCTACTCAAAGTTCCTCCTTTTCCATATCATCATCTTTCCAATGGGTGTGGCAACATTAAGCTAGACTAAATGTATAAAAACCAAACTCTCACATATAAGGTAATTTGATTTAATAAATTTAACTTAGGATATATGTGTGTTCTAATTAAATACTCTTAGCTACTCATGATGACCATAGTAGTGATTCTGAAAAATAGCAAATAACAAGTTCTCTATTTCTTAGTTCAAATCACTCTTAAAAATAATTTCAGTGCCAGGGAATTGGAACGAAGAGATGGTGGGCGTTCTTTCCGTACTGGAATCTTGGATTTAATGCACATTATCCCTTGATCCCCAAACACCTCTGCGAGCAACCTGAAAACTCAAAAAGCTCTTGAAAATAAAGGCGAATTTTGGCTGATCTATAAGGAAGATGAAAGTTTAGCATATTTGTACTATTTAGAAAAAACAGGGTTGTTGGGTTCTGAGCTGCTCTACCCTTAGGGTCCAGCACTTTCCTGCCACAAGGCACTAAGGCAGAACCCAGAAATGGGCCCTGCCCATAAGGTTACGCCCATAAGGTTACACCCAAAACATCTGTGCATATCTGAGCTAAGGTGAATGAGCTTATGGAGCTAAGACCAGAATGTGCCTGGTCTTCTGAGCTTTGATTACAGGAGAATAGAAATCAATGATCGTTATCTTGCAAATGATAAATATGTGATTGTCATTTGTTTTGAAGATTGTTATCTGTTACAATGACCCAGGATATTGTAAATGCCCTGTGATGTGTGTTTGTACCCCCTCCACCCAAATACTGTAAAAAAAGGCTTAAACTGTGCTAAGTAAATTGAGTACTGCTATCCAGAACTCCCCTATGCATGGCGTTCTTTCTTTCTTCCCTTTCTCAGCAGCAGCAGCAAGGCAGAGTTTCTCCCAAGTCCATCCCTCTCCTTTTTCCACAGGGATGAAGTCTCGCAAGTTCTAGGTCTTCCTCATTTGTGCTGAGGGCTGCAGACTAGGCCCTGACATCTGGCGCCAAACCTGGGGCCCCGACAAAGGGTTTTTTGGTTTTTGGGTCACACATGGTGATGCTCAGGAGTTAGGAGTTGCTCCTAGCTTTTCCTCAGAATTACTTCTATTTTTCTTTTGCCTTCTGGGTCACACCGGCAATGCTCAGGAGTTATCCCTGGTTCTGCACTCAGGAATTACTCCTGTTGATGCTCAGAGGACCCTATGGGATGCTGGAGATTAAACCTGGGTTGGACGTGTACAAGGCAAACGCCATACCTGCTGGACTATTACTTCATTTTAATTTAGAAGATTTAAAAGAAATCAAATATTAGAACAGATTCATGTTTCTAAATTGTAAAATAATAAAAATAAGCACTTTAATCATTTTATAGTTTAAGCACATGAATACATCTTTATTATTAAGATAGTTTCCCTGCTCTATTTTTCTCTTGTTGTATGACTAAAGCCAGTACATTTCCAAAATCAGGAAAAGTTCTACATGAATCTTTACGCCACTGACCATGACGGATCTGCATGATATTTCAACATTTACACAGAAATCACTTTTCTTTAGCCCTATCTATGGTTCAAGTTCTATAGACTTACATTAGAATCTTATATTACTTTTGTTTTACAAAAACGATGTGACATGTAGCAATTAAAAAAAAGGTATTCTTTCCCAATGGATTGTTATCTGTTTTGTTTGTTTATTTTTTGTCCCTGGTAGAGACCATTACACTCACTACATTAAATGTATTACAGGAAATACTTGAATGATCTGCATTTCTGGCCAAAGAGCTCTCTGGATACTGGCCATATGTCAAGACTTCTTTGTCTACAGAGACAGAATTGATAAACTGTCACTTATCGTTTTCCAGTTTAGAGTTGAAACGTTGACCTCTCTATGGCCAGACAAAGTAAATGCATGTGGGGACGAGGAAAGGCGATTTGTAGGAGACTCATACTTCTCTTCTTCTCGCTTTTCACAGACAGTTTATATCTTTTCACATCCTGGTAGCATCTCATGTTGAATAATGTAAGAAAATATGTAATTGTCTATTGACCTTTCAATTATAAGTTCCAGAAAAGACATACAATAAAAGTCAAGGTAATTTCTCCTTGAAATGTCCTACCGCTTTTCCCATGTCTAATTGCAAGATAAACTTTTTATGCTTTCTTTTTTGCATTATAACCTCTTAGAAGAATGATAAAAAAATGAGAAGACAATGAGAGTAAAAAAGAAGAGAAAAATACAAAGAGAACAAGGGAGGGAGAAGGAAATAAATAATCCTTTAGCAGAGATTTTTGAATGTGATAAAATAAAAACAAAATATTTAAGATGGCTTTAGGGAATAAAGTGATTTCAGTAAAGTTTTGTTAGCAGTAATTTTGCTATCATAAATCTTAACTTTGCCCTTTTTCTAATGGACATTAAGCCTAATTCAAAGAGTAGTCAGCTTTCTAAAAAAAGAGCTGAAATCAGCAGCAAATAATCGGAAGAAAAAAATATATATGCCTGACCAGATCAATAACAAAAGAGTAAGTAAATGTTGACTTAGGAATCGTTCATTCAAGAAACAAGGCTTATAATACCGTCACAATTGATTCAACCTCATTTATTTCTCAATAACATATAACTTGGTGGTGAGTTGAAACTAAATCCTAATTTAGGAAATAAGGGTCTTCTTCATGTGGATAAATCTCACATTTCCTAAAGCATGTGGGTAAATGTAGGGATGTTAGATGACCTGAGTCTGCTTTTGCTGTTTGGTTATCTTAAAATATTTACTGTATATTTCTTTGCGTAAAATATTTAACATAAGCAAATAATTCATAATTAATTCAGACACTCACAGTATGTCTAGAGCTGGTCATATTAGGCATTTTAAGTAGAAAAGTCTAGTAATTTAAATCTCACCTTGTCTGAATATAAATTAAAGCAGTAAATTCATTCTGTCTAAAGAGGAAGAGACTCATAAAAGATTTTGAGAATTTTCAGAAGCTCAGCTTTTAATGTACACTTGCCAGTAATCTCATTCAAACAGGGTCTTCTTATCACAGTATCTCAATAAATAAATTCTAATAACACACTAATTGTATGGTTTCATTTCTTCTTTTGGGAGTTATTCCTTATTGTTTTGTAACATCCTCAGTGAAGGTGGCCGCTCAGTGTGACACACAGCACTCTATTGAGCACTATTTTGACTAATAGTATCAAAATAGTGTCTATTTCCTTTTTTCTAATTTAAAAAAAACACTGTTTGACAATATTGTTAATCAATGAATTTTCAACTCATCTATGTCCAGTATACTGAAATCAGCCTGTAACAGAAATATACTAGAAATGATATTGACAAACCCACCAAATAAAACTATTCTAGGGGATCAAGAGAATATTTGCTACCCTACTGGATTCTTCTGGGGCTGTTGAAGCAGGAAAATTACAATCAGGCAAAAATATGTCAAATTTAATTATATGCTTTTAGAGAATTCACATAGTTGTCAAATCCAGGGAAAACAGCGATACAGCATAGATTCATATTCCAAGCTAAATAAGAGGATGGATTTGGGAACCATCAAGAAAAGTGACTCGATGGTTAAGGAGAGCTCAGTGGTTAATGATATTATGAAATAACGTCATTACATAGTCTTCTGATAATTTACAAGTGGGAAGCGTTTTAATTACTAGGGCCTTTGGACATTTATAACATACTTTGCATATCATAAATGCTTATCAACTTAAAATTAGTCTGCTATATTTTGGTCAAATATGTAACACACCCCTCATGTGACTGTCCAAACTGCCTGTCTTTGGTGAAATGTGTGCTATTAGCTGGTGTTTATGATATTGCTACTTGGCTCTGTTTTCCGAGATTGTGTTAGTCAACCTGGAGCTCAACAGACTCTTTGCAATGGTAAGTTTGAAAAGACTTCTCTCAGCATTAAGTTTTTCAAAACACATTTATATATATTTCAAGTAATATTCAGGAAATATGTACTTCAAGCAAAGTGTTAGATTCATTAATGCGTAAGTAGGTTACAGAATTCCAGACGGGGTAGGTTGATTTTCCTATCTGGCAGCTCTTCATCACATTGCAGCTAAATTATTTCCCAGTGTAGGTTATATTAGATGGTTTCACATTGAAGCCAAATTCATATTTTTGCTTTCACTTCCTTTAATATCTCATTAAATGTCTCAAATTAGTGTTGATATTCAACATGATATTGATAAACCCACCAAATACTAAAAACTATATAGGAGTGCAGAGAATATTTGCCACCCTACTGGATTGAGAGTCCTATAAGGTTTTTGCCCTTCCAGAATGGGGTTAGGCATTATGCCATTTCCTGAAGCTTCTCTGTGCACTGCCTGAATAAAACGTCAAATGATCTAATGAGTGGCATTAGAAAGGTCAGAAGCCCATTGGACCCTGCAGCATGATGATCAGCTCTTAAGCATTCTCTGCTACTGTCCACTGTGAATGTTAGATCAAACAGACACTCGCTACAGGTTGTGATACCTGACATATTTTCCCTTCATTTCAATGAACTTGCTTGACTTCAGCCCACAGTTTGTAAAATCTCAGGAGCTTGAGTCAACAATTCAACGACCACACTTCACAGCAAAAATCAAGATCAGCATCCTCAGCGCCAAGGCCCTTCACTAGTGACTTAACAGTTTGCTATTAAGCCTGCTCTTGCCAGAATGTATGTATTACACTAGAGTGGACTTCACTGCCGAGTCATGTGGACGGTAACAGAGATGTCCCTGCACTATGCCCTAAGTTTAATACAATAAAACACTTGAATCAAGACTACGGCGATTCAGTTCTTCACAGATTAGTTTTTGGGTGAGTCCTACTGCATCTTGACTGTAATAAGGTAGCTTAACTTTTCAGATATTAGCTCAATTTTTCACTGATAAAACAAATATCAAGCAATTCTTCAACTCTTTATTTTCTTTAATTTTTTTTTCAAAAGTAAGCTTTGAGGTGGCACTTCCGGCTTATTCTTTGCTCTGTACTAGGGCGTCATTCATGGTGTGCAGGACTCAGGGGAGACTATGGGCTGCTGGAAATCATTCCTGGTCAGCTGTCAGTGAGGCAAACACCCTGCCCACTACCCTGACGTTCCAGCCTCAAGTCCTTCCCTCTCGAGTGTGACACGGAGCTGTAGGAAAGAGCAGTTCTCCCAGGTTGCCCTCTGCAGTCCTTACGTGAATGAAGGCAAACAGCCTGGGGTGATGTTTGTTATCTATTGTCCCATTAGAAGCCAAGCTTTTCAAAGAGAAAAATTGAAAATCTTCAATATTTTATTTATTTTTATGCTCAAATTAGTAATCCAATCTGAAACAGTTGTCTGAGACAAAGGAAAATCGAATGATTTCACTTTGTCTGATCATAACTGCTCAGTGGCCACTGTGAGCATGTTCTCAAATGCACACTGTACCTAAGGCTGTGCTCAGATTTAAGGCGATTAGCCTCTCAGTATATAACTCACCTGAAAAATTATTACTTCTGTCGTAATGAGATACATTGAATGTGGCTAATTGTCATCACAAACTCCTCTGAGAATCATTGCTGTTGTCATCACAAACTCCTGAGAAACCTTGCTGTGTTGTACATCCAGAGGGATATGACCTCCCAATTCATTGAACACAGCATGATTTGAGCTATAATGCTACTCTAGAATGACAGTTTTTATGACTGCTACAGAGCCTTAAACAAATCACATAGTTTTGACCTCAGCACTAACAAAAATCATTTAAGTATTTATCAACTTTTCTTTCTGTTCCCCATTTGTAGGATGTCCTATCACTTAAGTTACTATCCTGTGCACATGTGTTTCCAGAAACATAATTATAGTGCTTTGATTGCTATTCTAATCCAACATAATGGATTTGGGCCAGTTTTTATATCCTTGGCTCCTGAGGTCCTTCTGTGTACTGTAGTGCCATTAATCTTCATCTCAGATCACTTTGAGGGTTGGAGTCAGAGAGATGTGGATGAAGTCTCAGTGGCATTTAATGATGGTGTTGACAAAGATGTCAACAGAATCCTCTGACCTCATCCTTGTAAGGACTCATCACATAATTTCAAAGGATCTGAGGTTTTTTCTCAGCTGTGAACTCACTTACAATAGGAACCCTTAGCACTGACGTCCCTGCAAGACTGAAAAGCAGGCAGATGGGCCATGAACTGCTTAAAGGAAGGACATAAGCCTGCCTTGACACAGTCACCTACTCACCTGTTAATTCTGCAATGGGCATTCCTTGCTTGTTCCTAAGATTCATGCTATTATTATGATTGATTCAATAGAAATTAAGATACACTTATCCAATAAAAATTTATTTCTGGAAAAAACTTAAATTGGATTGTCTTCAGTCTTTCTGTTGATGCTAACAATACTTCTTGATGAGGATGAGAGTACAGCGGCAGGCAACTTGCCTAGCAAGTGCCAACCTGCTTTCATTCCTATATGGTTCCCTGAATGAAGCCAGGACTGATACTGGTGTGCAGCGGCCAAGAATGACCACTATGCACATACAATTTGTCTCCCAGAGCAAAACAAAGCATAAAGTGTGTGTAGAGAAAACAGAGTATCTGAGACCAAGTTGACATATATTATCCTACTCTAGAACATTATGTTGGGGTGTGTTAAAATACATTTACGCACATAAGCATATATATATGTTTCTGTAGCATATAAACATATATAAACATATATATAAACATAAACATACATATGTTATATGTACATATGAATGTATATATGTGTGTATATATGTATATATCTGTCATAGCATTAACATTCCTACACCACTGAAAAGCAAGCAGATGGGCATGAACTGCTTAAAGGTAGAATGTATGCCTGTCCTAACACACACATATACAGACTCTACACACACACACACACACACACACACACACACACACACACACACACACACACACACATATATATATATATATATATATACATATACATATATGAAAATTTTTTCAGGCATCTGATCCTTTAAGACCAAACCCCAATATATTTCTCACTAGGGTTAACGTAGTTTGATTCAGAATATTATATCCTTGTAAGCAAGAAGATGGGGGCTGGGTTAATGGCATGGTAATGTCTTTGGGCAAAACATTGTCTGAAACTAAACTGGCTGAAGTTCTTTGAGACAAAAAGACCCATCTCTGGAGCCCAGAAAGCCTTTGAGATTCTTAGCCCAAACATGAATGGGGATTCCTGACAGGGAAGGAGTCAGCAATGGATCACTGAAAGTTCAATGATTTTCTCTAAGAAGAGCATCATGAACTCTGGCTTGTGTAAAGAACTTGGCACCAAGGCAGTTAGGGACAAGATTTACATTTAACCTTTCCCCCCAAAATGTACATTTTTCCATTCTGGAGCTGCCCATGTTCTTAAGAATGCATCTCTCTTTTCCTACTTCCCTTGCTTTATCTCTTGGAAAATTTGTTTTACTTCACTAGGACCTGTTTGCACATAAGATTCTTTCCTGTGACGGAAAGGCTACAGACCTTAAAAGCTTGGGTCAAATTTGAGTCTCACTTTCCTTTTTTTGCAAAGAGCAGTTACTGTCTCCAGCCGAGTTCATGGGCTCCTGGACGAGTTGGAGGGTGAGTCCAGGTCCTGAACTGGACAGAACAATTGACCTTTAGGTGTGACTTGACAGCTGTCCATAGTTCTGGTGATATATAAGGTGATATATAAGGTTTATACTGACGGGGATCCACAGCTTTTTATCTGCCCTAGATTTCCCAGGTACGTCTTCCAGGGACCAATATGTGTAGAGAGGAAAACAGTGGGTCTAGTCATTAGGTTACTGCATCACCTCTCCTTGCTCCACATAAGCCTTCCAGGGTACCCTTTTCTGGGGGGATTCACACCAGCAGCAGTTACTGTGTTTGATCAACAATGTTTATTTTTTCTTCAGCACTGAATAAAGATCTTTTTTTAGCCTTTGTAGCATTCCCCTCAAAAGATTTTTCACCAATTTTCTTCCTTTTCTCAATTTCTCTTTTTCAAGGTCAGCGATTACATATAATTCCTACTTCCTTCTTGACTTATTTTGAGGCCAGTGGTAGTGCAGTTATCAGTGAGCTTACTGCATGCAGTGGAACCAGGTTTAATCCCTGGTACCCCACGTGATTCCCAAAGCCTCACCAGGATTGATTCCCTGAGCACAATAACAGGAGTAAATTCTAAATACTATATGTGTGTGTACACACACAGTGTTGAGGACAAAATCAAGGTAAGTCAAGCTGTTGGCACAGCTTCAGTCCATCTCTCTACCTCCTGGCGACTGTCACCATCCCTCGACATTAAGATGGTAACTGTAGAATGGCTCTTTTTTGTCCCTTTCCCCTGTTTCTTTCCAATATTTTCAAGAAAGAAAGTTTTGAGTAATAAAGATGTGTAGACTAAGACTTAAAAATAGATGGTTATTGTAAGGTTTATTTGTTGTAGAACAGAAAGAAACTTCCCATCAAGGGAAACAGTATAGCATGATCAACTTTGGCCCATTTATTTGGTTTTTTTTATGAAAATTGGGTTTTTATGTTACATATGCGTAGCAAGTGTGTTCCAGGGAATGGGGACATTTTAGAAGACTTCTGGTTAGTTTTGAACTTAGTCTTTGTCATCTGCCTAGGGAGGGACATTAGCTCTCAGTTTCCTGAGAGCCTAAATTCAAGGGCAGAATCTATGATCTTGGGAATTTGTGAACTTTCTATTGTGTATAAGAGCTAGATATTTGCAGGAATGCTAGAAGTATAGAACGGGGACATCTTAAAGCGGAGCTGCCGGCAGCATCCGGCAAGGGGGACTGCTCTTTCAACCTGTGCTCTCAGCAAGATTCTAGTTCTACCTCCATTATCCTGCACATTTTTCTGTTTCGTCAGTTTGCCATGTGTCTTATAAAGACATTTATAATTGGATTTTTGAGTGCAATTTGATAATCCAGGATGATCTCTTTATCATAAAAATCCTCTAGCCCATCTGAAAGGACATTTTCCCAAATAAGCTATTTTCAGGTTCCAGGGATTCCATCTGGGAGGATCATTTTTGTCCTATCCAAATGATCTATAGACTAATAACTCTAACATGTAATTCTCCAACCCACTCTTCTTCCATGACATTTAGATTTAGTTTTCAGATAGTTGGCTGACATCTTCATTTGTAAGATTCATAGGTATTTTTAAGAGAAAAAGAAAACAAAACCTCAAAAAAAATGCCTCCAATCACTTAGATCTGTATAGTGTGGATTCTGACTACTAGTTTTCTATTTCAAAATGCAATTGGCTGGCAATTTTTATTGAAGCATCCAATCCAAGGAAGCAGCCATTTCAAAGATGATTATCCCAGTCACTGAGGCAAATTCGTTTTCAGAATCTCTTCTTGATTTCAATTACTGACCATTTGAGTCACTTGCATTTTAATCGTCCTGTGCTTTAAGTTCTTGCTCTTATGGACTAAACTCACAAAAATGAAAGAACTCACTGCACTCTTGATGTTCACATTCATTCCAGAGAAAAACAGAAGCCAGCCCCATGCTCCATATGCGCAGGCATTGCTGTGAAGTCCTATCCAGAACTAGGTGTGCTTTGTAATTTCCAGGGCTGGGAAGACAGAAACATTCATTTTTCAGTAGATAGTCATTTTAGGTCTAGTTATGATAGATATCATATGATAGATATGATATATGATAGATATCTATATGATAGATATTTTAAATGATATGATATATGATAGACAGATATGATATTTTAGGTCTAGATATGATAGTTATTTTAGGACTAGAGCCACTACTGACCAGATTCCATGGGACGTCAAAAGGTCTCATGACCACCCACCTACAAGATGGTCAGACTTCTTCGACAAGACCCTGATCGAACAGTTTGAGGCTCTTTGTATTCCTGAAGCAGGCAGATGCCATTGGGCTACACTGGCACGTGATAGGGTCAAATGAAAACATTACTGGCACCTGCTCAAGCAAATCAACGAATAATGGGATGTCAACAGATCAAGTGATCAAGTGATTTTAGGTCAATGTAAAACTATAACAAGAACCACAAATTTGGTACAACATTTGTTACTAATAGGCACGATAGCACACATACTTTTTACTGGTCTTTTGAGTTAGACGGACTCAAAATTTTTCTAACCAACTAACAGAAGCATCTTTATAAAATACCTGAGTATCTACCCCTCAAAACAGAACATTTACTTGCTAGTTTATGTAATATACACACTACTATACTTCTAAATTACTTTTCTATAAAGCATATAGACTAGACTTTCATTGAATACTGGTGAGATAAAAATAACTATTAATACATATTCTTAAAATTTTTCATCCCTATAGAGACTTCCTAACCCCATTCCCACCAGGTAATATCTATTCTGGATTTATATTATTGCATCCTGTGGCAACAATACTTTCAACAGAATTTTTATTTAATGTCTCCACTACCCACTTATTTTACCTCAACCTGGTTTTTTGTACAGAGCCTGATATGATGATTGCATTACCAACTAAAGTTCATACTATAAACACGAGGTCAGTGTTCTTATAACTGCTACTCAGCAATTTTCCAAGCAGCTGTGTCCAGTTTTCTGTGAGCAGATGAGGGAGGAAAGAATAATATCAAGTATTTTTTCAGAGGTCTGTCTGCAGAAAACTCCAAAGTAACTGATTTAAGATTATCTCAACAAAATCATTGATTTATCTTTAAAACTAATTGCAGAGTAGCAAATATAGGAACAACGTTAAATACTATTTCTGTTTTTATCTTTCTCCCATTCTTTTTTTCTTAGCTAATTTTAGTTCAGTTTTCATATCACAGGTTTCTCTTTATATTTTTCTCTGATCTCTCATATATATATGTATATAAATATATGTATATATACATATATATGTGTATATATATTCTTCTATTGTACTCATCGGTAAAACTATCTACTTGTATTGGCATACTGCATTATTTTCCTTCACATAATTTCTTTAACATTCTTTCATTATGTTGTGAATGGCAAAAAAAATCTTATTTCTTATTGCAAATAGTGATTAAATATCATTTAATCATTTAATCAGTCATCATTCAATGGACACTTCATTTGTTTCTACATTTTAGCTATTGTATCTTAATCTGCAATATTATTTAGATAGCCAAGTGTATGCTAGCTTCGTCAATAGTAGTGAGCTATATCTTTAATTTTTTTTTAAAACTCAAGTAACTAATAATACACTCTATAATTTATACACATATTTATTATTGTTGCTATTGTTTTTGCTGCTATGGGGGGCCATATCCAGCTATGTTCAGTCGCCACTCCTGGTTCTATACTCAGGGAACATTCCTAATAGGATCGGGAGACCATGTGGTGTATCAGGGATTGAACCCAGGTTAGCCACATGCAAAACAAATGCCATACCTACTGCTCTATCTCTCTAGCTCAATTACCCCCTCTTAGTGTTTTCTTAGACGGTATCTCCTGAAAGGCAAAGGTTTGTTTCTTTTTACTTTTAACTTACCTGTTCCTTAGAATCTGTTAATAAGTTTATCAATAACTTCATCAATATCATCTCATCTCTTTCAATGAGGGTTACTACTATCTCTCTGTCTATTCTCTATCTACCTATCAAACATGTCTCTTAGACCAAACACTACACAATCAATTCATATATCCTCTATTAATTTTGAGGTAACAGCTATGAGGTTTTCAACTCTATGAAAATGTCTATATTATTTCAATGTAAGTTTTATGTTGTATTATAATGAAAGTTTGTACTACATGGGATATTTCATTTTGAAGTACTATATCTTCCAAGTCTTGAGTCAAATATATTTAATTATACTAAAATATATTGCAATAATTATTAAACTCCCACATTAATATACCTAAAAAGTTTCCATTTTTGCATATGTAGGCAGGTTAATAAGTCAATATATAAGATGTAATATGTAATCAGGAAAAACTGAAAATACTATTTTGTATAGCAACAGCACATTAGAACTATTATGACAGGTCTCTTGGTAAAGTGAAATTACATTGTCACTGGATTGGATGACATGAATTATTATCATTGATGTTAAATAGCACATCTAAATGATTAGAGTAGTAAGTGGAGTAGATCGATAAATGAATTTCTCCACTATCTCCAAATTTTGCCATTATTCTTCAGTACTTTAGAGGTCTCTAAACAGTGTATACACTTCTGCAATCATAACTTAATTGCTCTGTTCCAGTTTTGCTTCAATTACCAAATGTACTGATTTAGAATAAAATATACATAATATTACTTACACCTTTTCAGGACATGAAACACTTCTCAGAATAATACAAATATATTTACAAGTTGCTTTAAAAATATGAGTTAACAAGACATCAGGGAAAATAACTCTATCAGTGTAGAAATGCTGTGTTGATGGCTTGAAATAAAAGTTAACTCTTAAAAATCTTTGTTAAATCTTGTTTGTTTGGGATCATACATAGTTGTTCTCAGCGTCTACTCTTGGCTCTGCACTCAAGTATCTCTGCACGCAGCTCAGGATACCATATGGGAAGGAGAGGCTTGACTCTGTGCAAGGTAAGAGTCCTTCTACTGCTTCTGCTAGATTGTGCATCAAGATTGTGCGTCTGCTGGATTGTACATCTTTAACTATATGCATGTGTATGCATATAATAAAGCCTATGTAATTCTTACTATAAGAATTGAAATGCGTATATGTTTTTACTATCAGATGAGGAAAATGGGTTTTGTTCTGTGAATTCATGAAAATTCTAACTTTCTAAATGGCACCTATGGTGGTGGGTGAACTTTATCTGACTCAAACGTGCATTTTTTCTTAATATCATATAAAATGTATTGTATAAAAACTGGAAAGTTAGTCTGGGACCAGAAGAGACACTACAGGCGTAAACATGTTTGCATTTCAGATACTGAAAGTATTTGGCCCAGGTGAACATCAGCATGGCATGATCTCCTGGGTGCTAACGGTAGTGATCCCTGAGCACAGAGCTGAGAGTAAGCCATAGAAGAAAGACAATGACAAACAAGCAGATAATGATATTGTTGAATAAACAAAGACAATCAAAGATAGAAGAAAATAGTTGGAAATATTTGAGAAATTGGCCTCAAAAATATTGCATATTTGCATAAATTTTGCAAAAGTATTGCAATTTTGCAATTGACTTCAGGAATATTGCATACAAATAAATAATGAGGAGATACTTAGTTAAATAATCAAATACAATAGAGCAAAAGATTTTACAAATTATTTACAAAATCACAAATTTACAAAATCAAAAATCTATAAAAAATGATTAGTCATTTAAAATTTCTATCATGAAACCTCAATGAGACCACTAAAAAGCTAAATTAAATAGATTAAAGGTATACGGGCTAAAACATTCAAAAGGAAAACTGGAGAACATGGAGTAGCATAGTTATTTTCTGAAACATACTTTTGCATAGAATTTTGGAAATGCTTACTCTGAGTTAAACAAACATAACATGATTCAGCACATTTTCAGATGTTAAAGAAAAGATAAAAGTTTTATAGTACGACTAAGAAAATTTATTAAAAGAAAGTCCGATAGTCTATTGACCAAGTATGTGAGTTAAAGTAGGCTTGTAAAGGGTTCCTACACATCCAGGATCACTTAGAACTTTTTTTTTTTTTTTTCTTTTTTTCTGTTTCAGCTGGTGATGGCCTGTTGGAAGGACATGGTAAAATCACTTTCAACACTCCTTGAACAAGTAAGTGGTGCTTTAATGAAATTGTATTCCCTTTTACAAAACGCTATTTATTTTATACTAAGAATTTACTTTAGAGTAGTTATTGTGTAACCTGAAATGGATTAAATCAGATAATAGTATCAGTGACCTCACTTACAGTACTCTGTGCTTTTTCCTCAACATTTTTTTTTTCTTTTCTTTTCTTTTCTTTATAATTAATACATAAACTCATAAACAGAGCTTAAATTCTAGGGTGATTATAGTCAATTATGTAACATATTGACCATTGCATCTTATATTTTTATCTTTACATAAATGACAAAAAATGTAAAGTTTATTTGAAATGCTGATAATAGGAACAGTATTTGCTTATTTGGTGGAGTAAGTGAGTTTATGAGTCATTCTTCACTTTGTATCTCTTGTTTGGTTTCTGAGCTTTCTGCAGCAAAACATTCTCTAGGCCCATAGGAAATACAACACACATAGCACACATACACAAACACAAACACACAATTTCCAAGATATATATCCTAATAGTGTATCTTAATATATTATTAAGTCTCAGCATATAGAAAATAATTTATCTATTCTCTCTTAAATAATTAATAAACTTTTAGATTTAGGAAATGTGGTATATTGAGAATGACTTTGAAACAGAACATTCAACATCTTGCCAAAAGTTTTACTTATAGTATTAAAAATAAGCCATAATAACATTCTAATCTCAAATTATTGGTTCAAATAGCTACAAATTTGGTTATTTGAAATTTATAGAGATGTCACACATTTTATCTTTTTTGTTTTATTTTAGGGGCCTCAGAATTCCTGGCTCTGTTCCCAAGGATCACTACTTACAGGGCTTGAGGACTATATGGAATATCATGGATCAAACCAGAGTCAGCCACATGCAAAGCAAAAGCCTTATCTGTCTGTCTTATCTCTCTGACCCCTGAAACATGTCATATTTTCATTGATTTGCATTTTCTGAAGAAATTAGAAAGGGAAAATGAGTCAATAATAAAATAGCAAGATGCTTATTTAAATAAAAAATAAAATAGATGCAAGAGGGGTCGGAGCAATAGTCCAGCGGGTAGGGCGTTTGCCTTGCACACAGCCAGCCCATGCCAGTGCGGGGTTTGATCTCTGGCATCCCACATGGTACCCCGAGCACCGCCAAGAGTAATTCCTGAGTGCAGAGCCAGGAGAAACCCCTGAGCATTGCCAGGTGTGACACCCCCCAAAAAAGAGAAAAAAATAGATGCAAGAATTTGTATTTAATTTTTTATTTGGAAATGTGATATACTCCCTAAACATGTTACTTGTTTTAATGTATCAACTCTAAGTATGATATGCAATATGTGATTATGACAGTTATAGATGAAATTTACACTCTTATAGTAGAATCTGTATCTTGCTACTTAAATCTCATTGCAGAAGATTACTTTGGGAATTGCTTTTTCTTTTGCTTTTGCATATCAAGGTACGTGTCCAGATGAAAGGGAGCGATCAAGGTCCTGGCACAGGACTATGTTTCTTTATGTGTCTCCACACCCACTTCCCCAGCAGGATTCTCCGGGTATGTATAATTCACTACTATGTACACAGAAACGGGCTCTGGGGCCTCCATGTCACCAAGGTGCGTTTACTCAAAGGCTAGTCTTAGTAGTCATGACAGGGCTGCAATTCCTTTCGGGTATTTTCAGATTCAGTCTAACAAATTCAGCTTATCAAGAATGAGGTTGCTGGGTTTAGGTGATGGAAAATATTCAGTGAAACTTCAAAGAGAAGTAGGAACTCAATCTGTTTCTTTTCTCAACATATATGGTTTTCCTCTTAGAAATCAATTTAATAAAACATCTGTTTTGCTAATCATCAGTGATATTATAAATCATTTTGTCTAGTTTTGACTCTGTATAGTTGCTCTATATGTGAAAGAGATCTCTCTCTATAAAGAGATATATATATATATATATATCTTTATATATATAAACATATATAGGGGCGAGAGAAAGATAAAATAACAAATAGATATATGATAAATCTTAAAATGCTCATATGTGTATGAACTCAAATGTTTTTATTTCAATCACAACATGTGCATAGTAATTTTGTTTGTATTTGAGCTACTCAATAGACCCTCAGAAGAAGCCAGAGCAACCCCTGCAACATGATGACAGCCATTTTCAAACCCGGGCTCAACAGCTCAGAGCTCCACCCAAGAGAAAAGTCAATCTCAAGCCTGGCTCATCAAAGTCCCACCCTACAGAGAAACCTATTTCAAGCCCAGGTGTTGCAGGACTCCACTAAGAGCCTCTGTATCTGCTCTGAATTGCCTCCTGCAAATCACTTCATAGATAAGGGGCTAGTCTAAATGTGGCAGTTTATCTGACCATGTATTTTGTACTAGCTGGTATAAACATTCCCACAATCATCGTGGGACTAGCTAGATCTTACCCACATATTTGCCTGGCCACATTGGATCCCTAAATAATTAGACCAGAGGGAAACGCTGTTTGCCTCCAAGCAAGCAAGCATGGCTCCCTGAAACTCAAAGGCAACTAAAATACAAAACTACCATGAAGTAGACGAGACTTGTGAAGGCTTGGAGAACTATTTAACTGGTACTAATATTATACTTTGGTACAGAGACAATCCATCTCGGAAACCCCTTCTCTACCCTATAAAGGCTTTTCCAGGCAGATCTTGGCTCAGACATTAGCATATAAAAGGGCCTACGTGAGGTGCTGGGAGAAATTACCTGAGGGCATTTGACCCTCCCTGCTTTCCATAATAGTGGGAGGGAGGTCTGAGTTGCAGGGGTATAAAACTAGCCTGCTTCCTCTCTCGAGCTCTTTTTTGGGCCTCTCTCTTTGTGAGCTCGCACCCTTCTTGGGAGTCTTGTCTTTGTCTCCTCTTTACAGGGCCTTTACATGTGGTGGCCGCCATTTTGGCCTACACGTGGCTGGGGTTCTAGCCAGGAATCCTAAGCACAAGGTTTTTCCTATTGTGGATTTGTTTGCCTGAACCTTGATAAGTAAAGTCTTTTTAAAACTGCATTGGATTCCTGAGTCTTCATCCATTCATCGTCGGCTTCAGAGATAGAAGGGAACTCGCTTCCCTGCACTGTTGGGGACCCCGCAGTGTTCCCCGACACCCAGGTATGCTTGAACCAAAGACACAGATAAATGAGGTAGAGCTGCTACTGGCCATCCTTGTTGTGTCTGGCCACTTTAGAGCCACGCAGGTCATCAATAAATGAATGAACTGTGAGCCTACCTACTAACGAGAGTATCCCACCTACATGGCAGAGCCTGGCATGCAGGAGTGTTGTATTCAATATGCCAAGAACAGTAACAATGATGGACCTCATTCCCATGACCTGAACGAATGGTTTGAGACTTTTTGTGTTCCTGAAGCAAGCAGATGCCCTAGGGCTATAGTAGCATGTGGCAGGCACGGATCGAAACATTACTGATGCATGCTAGAGCACACTGATGAACAACGGGAAGGCAAGTGACAAGTATTTGAGCTATACCTAGAGGTACTAAGGGCTTACTCCTGGTTCTTTGTTTAATGATCATTCCTGGCAAGGCTGTAGGACACTATATGCCTGGGATATAACCTGCGTTCATCCCAGGTAAGTAAAGCAAGCTCCTTACCTTTTCAGTCCTTGTGTAGTGAATTTTAATAATTAATCTATAATGCAAGTTGGAGACAACCACTGGACTAGGGCCGTTACCGACTGGATCCCACTGGACGTCAAAAGATCACGTGGCCACCCACCTACAAGATTGTCAGACTTCTTCGTCAAGACCCTGAATGAATGTTTTGAGGCTCTTTGTATTCCTGAAGCAAGAAGACGCCATTTGGCTACACTGGCAAGTGATAGGGGTAAATGGAAACATTACTGGCAACCGCTAGAGGATATTGATGAACAATGGGATATCTAGTGATCTAGTGATCTAGAGAGTGTATTATTCACTACTTACTAATAGGAGCTCAAAAATTATGAAAAGGTGACTTCATAATAAATAACTTATGGAAATTATAAAAACAAAACCAAACTTGATTGTTTGCCTACATATCAGTTCACAATTATAGCGTGGTGGAAAATGTTGAAAGTATTCACGGGGCTGAGGATATGTCTCAACGGGGTGAAGTTCATGCTTAGCATATGCAAGACCTTGAGTTTGGTCTCCAGTGTTGCTCAGTATTGCACTGGCAGTCCCTGAGAACTACCTGGGAGTGACCCCTATAAAGAACACACTACTAAACATCTATATTACATTTTTGCATGTAATTATTTTTTAAATTATAGTACATTCAAAATGTAAGAAATCATACGGACACAATAGTATTTACTGCAATGTACAGGAGCAGTACTCTAATATATGTGGTATGTTTTTATACATTAAAGCATTATGATGATTGGACATATGTGTGTCTCAGGGTTGGGCTGGAGGGACAGTCTAATGGGTAGGGCCCTTTCACTGCACCCCATGACCCAGGCTTTAACCCTGGCACCCAATATGGTTAACAGGGTAGTTATCCCTGACACAGAACTAGGAGTGAACCTGGAGCACTGACAGTTTTGAGACACACAAAAAAATAAATAAATAAGTAAATTCCTTTGGGGCCAGGGTTAATGCAAGTGTCTGACTTGCAAGTATGAGGTCATGGCTTTGGTCCCTGGTGCTAGCCCTCATGTCCAGGGGCATGGCTATTTTACATTCTCTGTATCACAACTGTTAAACTTCTGACATGTTGAAACTAAGTGTGTGCTTGCATTGCTATGAAGTGTGTGAGCACACCAGACAAGTGTGTGCACGAATTGAACCCAGCTACCAAAATGTGCATAAGTGCCACAGTTTCAAGAGTATGAGGAAAAGAAGCCCAACAACCAAAGTAGACAAATATTTCAATGGACTGTGTAAATCCATGAAAGCAACAGCAACAAAGGAAAGAGAAACAAATAATAATAATAATAATAATAATAATAATAATAATAATAAAATAATAGTAATTTTCAGGACAGTTTATCTGGTATAATCAGGACAATAAGTTTCTTTTAAATGTATCCATTTAACCTCTGGTTCTACTTACATAAGCACTTTCTTTCTTATGTAGAATGCAAGTTTAAAATCCATTATTGGGGCACCCTGATGCTCTATTCTAGTTATCTTTTCAATCAAAAGAGTTTTAGATTATGAGAACTATAGTTGATCACATAATGACTACTCCATTAACCCACATATTCACTATGTTCTCAGCATAACATATGCAAATATGAAAATAGATAGAATGAACACGCTTTAACAAAATAACGTAGCTGACAAGATGTCAAATCTGTTTTGTATATCTGTAAATCTGTAAGACTCCTTCAAATAGTTCTTTTGCCAAAAGTTGTGTCTCAGCAAATTGTCGTTATAAATACAGATGTAATAAAATCATCTGATTTGCATATACATAATAAAACTGAATTTGCTGACTGAATCTCTTTAAAGTTTAATACAGCTCAAAGATTTAAATTGTTTGATTTAAGAATTTTCAAGGAGGTAAAACAATTAAAAAAACTCACAAGAAACACATCAAATATCCAGGACTTAACATTTTAGTATAGCAGTTATCAGTCAAACCAGTGATTAACACCCAAGCTGATAGAAATACAGAATGAGAGACTTCTGGTAGGGAACTTATAACTGTTATAGGGAATCACGGTAATGATGACTGAACTTTGTTCAGGAAAAGATAAACTACATTAAATATAGTAACTATGAAATGACAGAGAAAATGTTAAAATGTTTGAAAGTGTTGAGAACAACAACACACAACTTTTTAATTTTGGTTCAGCAAAATTCTCTGTCATGAGTGAAAGATAATCTCTATATATTTTTAGCACAAACTCTATGAGAGAATAAAATAAATCGCATATTCTAATAAAATAGTACATTACTGAATCATCTAGTCTCATAGTTGGGCAAATGTCATCCTGAGCTCTATTAACACTCCTTGGTAGTCAACAAGCCCCTAGACTCCACTCCACGGTAGAAAAGATCAAGCTTCACGTTGAAAGATTGTGCCTGATCCATTATTTGATTTAAAGTCTGGCTTACTAAAAATAGGAGTAAAGATGAAGGTAGTAATAAAGTAAGGAAAGGGAAAACACATGAAAGAATGAAGAAGAAATCAATATGCTATATGAACCCTGACTGATATAAATGCATAACACATGCCTGAGGCCCTAACAATGGCAAACGTGCAATCAAAATGTTGTATATTTCTCTACTTCATTTTGAGATACTTAACATCGTTCTCTTCCACATCTGGACTTCTCTCTCGTCAGAACTCCACCCAGCAGACCAGCCTATCACAGCCCAGCTCACGCGCTTTCATCAATAAATGCTGGACTTAGAGATGACTACAAGAGTATGCTACTTGCACAGCAGAGCCTGGCAAGCTACCCGTGTTGTATTTGATATGCCAAATACCAGTAACAATTATAGACCTAATTCCAGAATGGATTGAGGCTCTTTATGTTCCTGGAGCAAGCAGATGCCCTTGGGTTCTATTAGCATGAGATAGGACATATGGAGATGTTACTGGGCCCACTCTAGCAAATCGATGATGAACAGGAAGACAGTAAAAAAAAAAAACAGACAGTAACATCGTTCTCATAGGTGTCTGATAATTGATGAATACACTTTAGTAGAGCAACACATTTTATATTTATATTTTCATGGTATTTACATGATTGTGATTAAGATTGTTAAGGGAAAAGTAGAAGAAGACTAGGAGAGAGGAGTGGAAAAAGAAGCACAGAGATAAAATCAGTGAGGAAACATGAATAAGATAGAGATGATCAATTTGAAAATATCAAGGGCCAAGATTCATCAGAAGGATTAAGCATGACATGTGGCAAGAAGCACTATAGCAGTATTTCCTACAGCAGGAAAGAATGAAAAGAAATAGGTGTCAATTTGCAAAATTAGAGCACAAAAACATATGTAAAAAATTCAGAAAAAAGGAAAGGTATAGGAACTGAATTAGTGGGCCAAAGAGAAAGCCCAGGGGTTAGGGTTATGTCTACTGATGATCACCCAGATGGATCCCCGACATCCTTCTTGGTCCCCTAGCATTGTCACGTGTGTCCCCACCTACTCCACACAAATAACTTGATTTAATAGCACAGGTTTAATATTTTAACATATTTGAAAACTATTAGAAAGTATGAGACTATTCAAGCAAAATAAAAAATTGTCCAGGCGCTGGAGCTGTAGCACAGTGGGTAGGGTGTTTGCCTTGCACACAGATGACCTGGGTTCGATCCCCAGCATCCCATATGGTCTCCCAAGCACCACCAGGAGTAGTTCCTGAGTGCAGAGCCAGGAGTAATCCCTGAGCATTGCTGGGTGTGGCCCCAAATTTTTTTTTCAAAAATAAACATTAATTGAAAGGGACAACATTGACCAAAGATATATTTTATAAAATGAAAATAATTTCAAAAAGTGTTATGTCAATATGTTTAATAGTAATATACGTAAGTAGATCATGTAACATAGAATATTTATATACTAAACAAACCAGATAAACTGGAAGAAAATGATGCATTTCTTTTCTGTTTTGTTTTGGCTCCATAGCCATACACTTGTCAGTGCACAGGGTTTCCTGGCTCTGTGCTCAGGGATTACAGAGGGTGTGGATCAGGGTATCACATGTAATGCCGGGGATGTAACCCTAGTTGACTTAGTGAGGGGTAAGTGTCGTACTCTTCATATTATGTCTGTTGCCCAAGAATTCATTCTTAGAAACACACAATCTTCTAAAAAGCATCCTTAAAAAGTAAAAAAAAAACTCTACAAACATAACTAGAAAGGGATTTGAATTGATAGCATCCACCAATTCTAATAAAGAAAACCTACTCCATATACTTAATTTTTATGCTACCAACATTAATATCCACTGGCCCCAAGGTTTCTCAGACATTTCCACAAATTTAAAGAGAAAAATACTGACAAAGTTTAGTGATGCTATCATTAGTCCAAAACTAACCTCAAAAAAGATATTACAAAGAATCCAAATACTTATCAATATCCCTGATGAGTTTAGATCATCAATAATTTTCAAACAATTCTAATAAACCAATTCAGCAGCATTTAAGCAACCATATATCATTACCAAATAATATTTATCCCTAACTTAACAGGATGATTAAACATGCAAATAACTATTAAATATGCATAGCATTAATTTCAAACCTCATAATTTTATGATAGGTACAGAGAAAGCACTTGAGAAAAACAGACACTATTCATAATATTCCCACACCTAAAATAAATTAGTAAGTGCCAGAATGCACCTCAATGTAATAAGGGCTCTATAAAGGAATCCCACAACTAACATTACATTAGTCTGAAAACTGACTTTTTTTTTCAACGAGAATGATACAGCAATCATGACCTCTCTCTCCACTTAAGTCTGAACCATGATTAGACAAATAAAGAAATAAATCACATATGGGTACGAAAGGAAAAATATCCTTTTTTGTGTTTATAAATTAGATGAACATGTATTTTATATAAATCCATATGTATACATGGATGTCAACATTATAGACGTGCATGCATAATATAGAATGGGGTGCTTTGAAACATATATATCTAACATTGGATATACCCCAGAGATATAAGAAATCATATAACTTAGTGTCATAATAACTAAAAACCAGATATTAAAATGTGCTAAAGTCTTAAAGACATTCTTCATTGATGTTAATGTCACCAAATGCACAAAAAGAAGTGCTACCATAATCATCAGGGAAATGCAGATGAGAAGCATAATGAGATGTCGTCTCATATTTGTCAAAATGACTATTATTAAAAACCATACATGTTAAGGAAATTAAAACCTGTATGCACTGCTTGTGGAGTATAAGATGAAGAAGTGCAATGGGAAACAATGTTGTTATAAAAACAACAAAGCCAAGTGCTCTACACAAGGAAACAAACTTACCACATGACCCCATATTTCTACTTGTCCGTATGCATGAGTATCAATATAATCTATGTACCTTGATGCATTTTTTATGAAGATGGTGTATTACACATACAATGTAAGATTGTTCAGCTTAATTATGAAAAGCTAAAGTCTGTATCTGGTGGGTTGTTTGTGACAACATGTGTGAAGGTCAATGACATAAGGATGAAAGAAATAAAGCCAGTTAGGAAAAATAAATATTGTACTGTTACATTTTTATGGAAATATATTAAAATTCATAGGATCAAAAAAGTTAAAACGTAGTTATCAGGCACTTGAGGTAGAGGTCGGGAATAGTGAGTTAAATCAAATGGCCTAAAACTTCTATTTAGCAAGAGGAAAATGTTTTAGAGTTTATTGCACAACAGTTTACCTATAATAAACTGACTTTGTGTCTGAAGTCAAAATTAATTTTAAAAGAAACTTATAAATATTGTAAAAATGCCACCTTTTGAACAACCTTTTGAACAAAAGTTGTTATTGATGCAAAGATATGAATTTGGAGTATAGTTACAGATTTAATCAAAAGGATATATGAACCGAAGAAGAATGTGATGGATTTTTATTGTGCCCTCACCAGCCCCATTTCCTGAGTCTTTATTTTTCTGGAAATCTAAACTGGACTCAGAGATCATCCATGTTCAGTGGAGTAGAAAGGTAATATATTTACCACATTTGGCAAAGAACAATGTGACCGTATTGTTGAGGCATGTATAAGGGAAGCCCTAGTTGCTAGAAAGTCTGCTTCACTACTAATCTTTACTAAAATAAGCATTTCATAAATCTTCACCACCACCAAAATTGTTGCCTACTTCACACAGCTGTCTCTGTTAGCTATATCATGTTGTAGGTTGAGCTTGAGTTAATGTGTAGTGTATGAGGGCATAGAAGCAAAGAAAGACATCCAGACACAGTCTGTGGAACTCACAAAACTCCTTAAACAATGCATGAGGGACAATGGGCATTTACTAACAACAAATATGTATATCTTATTTAGTCTGTCCCTCGAGGTGTTGCAGGTGTGGCTGCGTTGCAGGTGTGGCAGACAGGAGACTGGCTTGTCTACACCCAGGGCTCTGCCCCGTGGACCGTGGATAGTTGATGGTCTGACATAGAAAAAGACTGGGTCCCCTGGGATGAACCCAGAGCCACTGCGGAACCTGGCAAGCTACCAGTGGAGTATTCGATACGACAAAAAAGGTAACAATAATGGATCTCATTTCCAATAAATGGAGACATTACTGGTGCCCGCTTGAGCAAATCGATGACCAATGGGAAGACAAGTGATACAAGTGATTCATGACTAGATCATCTAAATGATAGTCTGATGATATAACAAGATAGATAACTTTTATTTATATTTATTTAATTTTAGGTTTTATATTAGGATTTTTACTATTTATATTAGGAGTACTTATTTTTATACTTATTTATATAAAGATTAATTTGTATTTATATTAGGATTAATTTGAAATCCTTTTCACCTCAACTAGATTTCAAGAAAATTCTTTGTGTAAATGTATGGGACAATTAAAATCTTACATGGGACAAAGGTGAATAGAAGTGGATATTCCTTTGAAAGGTATGGTATGATATGTTATGAATGAAACACATAGCAGTTTTCTAGACTTTTGTGCCTTAAAGATAGAAATAAAAAATATGGAATACATTTGAAATTTTATTTTCTTCCTTATATGTTATTCTATACTCATTCATAAAACAACACCTGAGCCAGCAATGCTAGGCTTAATTATTAGTTTGTTTCTTTTAACCTTATAAAGCTAAGATAACAGAGTAGCTGCTGAGAGTGTACTACCAGCAAAAAAATGAGTGAATTATATTATCTTCCTCACATTCACCCATAGAAAATTGTTGCATTTCTCCAAATTTAAAAAGTTGAATGAAAACATTTCAAGAAGAAAATGAGTTATCTTTTATCATCTTAGAATATTGATTATAGCTTTTTATATATTGTCTTTATTATTTTGAATACTATCTTACTTAGACATTTTTATCTTCAATTTAGACATTCATCATGTCAATACATTTTAGAGAGTGTTTCAAAAATAATAGATTTTGAAAAAGCACTTTTTATCTGAAATGCTATAAGATATAATAAAATATTTTATAGATTATAAAATAATCTTATAATAATATAAGATATTATAATGAATATAATAATACTATAATATAATATAGATATATAGATATATATTGTGTGACATTCCCCAGAATATTTATCTATAAGTTAATTTTTAATCAAATATTATATTATAAAAATAAAAAGGCATTTCAACATTTTTATTATTTTATGATAACAAATTAGTTTTAATGAATTCTAGTTCTATTGTACTTATTAGCAAGATTTGATTAGTAGTTTTATTGTTTTATACTTTATCATGTTCCTTTCATTTTATAACAAAGTTTTCCTGCTTTGGAAATATTATGCTACTTTATTGTTTAGAGAGACAAGGGGAATTTCATTAGCTAAATTAATCTAATATGACAATAGATCAGAATGACAGTTTGTCTTCCTATAATAGGATACGAATGTTTATCATGTAACGGAAAAGAAATATAGTAAATTAACATGAGACCATTGAAATAGAATAGGAGAATTATTATTCCAAGCATAGCATAAATAAAAAAAATATAAAAAGATTCTGTAGTATGCATAGAGAATAAGAAATGTGATTTCTGAATGAAGATAAGAGATATCATTTAACACAAGTGAAATGACACACACAAATCATATATATGTGTATATATATGTATATATATACATATATGTATATATACATATATGTATATATATATGTATAACAGAACAGTGTGCTTGCAGGGATGTTTGCAAAATTCTATCGTGAACAACTTTGAAAACCCTGGTTCCTTAACCAAAAAAAAGTATCAAATAAAGTAACTAAATATGAGTTCTACTAAAGCAGCTTTTCATCCTCTTCTCAACTGAATTTAGTATCTCTACTTCATAAATGACATATTCTGTGTCAAGATAGGACAATGAGTTTAAAATTTCAGAGAAAACTTACTTGAGACACAAATACAAGTATGTGATTTTAAATCATCCAGGTGGAGTGGAATGCCTTTGAGTCCACATATAAACTTTGGGGCACTTGGGATGGTTCCAGAACTTGGTAATTGAAATTAAGCCATGATAAATATAGGTGTGCATATGTATTTTTGAAAAAAAATATTTTAGTGTTCTTTGAATAGACGCCCAGGAGTGATATTGTAGGTCATACGGAAATTCTACTCATAATTTTTGAGAAGTCTCCAAGCCATTTTCTAAAAGGCTGAGCAAGGCAATAGTCTTATCAAGCATTGAATAAGCAAAATGACAAAATCATGCAGTTCATTTCAAATTGAGTGGATTGGAGAGGATTATGCCAAGTGAATTGAGTCATAAATTCAAAGAGATATTCAATGATCTCACTCTTATGGAGACTATAAAGAAACAAGAAAAGGATTAGACAACTCCTAGTGTAAACTATTCTTGATACATAATCAGGCTGAAGTGTGGGGTCATGGTGCAGCCAAGGAAATCTAACGCCATAGTAGAGCCATTGTGATGCATTTGTGGAAAAATTGCTAACAGCAGCATGGCAAGTACAAAAAATATTATTTCAGGGGGGATACAGTACAGCAAGTAGGACACCTGCCCTGCGCATGGCCGACCCAAGTTCTATGCCAACTCTGTACTCTGCGCACCTTCTGCATAGAGCTAGGAGTAAGCCCCTGAGCACCGTTGAGTGAGACCCCCCCAAACAAAATGACAAAACTGAAACATTTAAATAATATTCTAGCTAAAATGTCTCAATAAAAACATCCATAAAATAAATGTAAGTTTATCATAAGTTTTAATTTGGAATTAGGCAATTTCAGTACTTGGATACATATTAATAATAGTATTTATGAATATAAGCCTATTTCAAGCCCAGGTATGCCTGATCCAGAGACTCACATAAACAGGGCAGAGCTGCTTCCGGCTCTCCCTGGGTTCAGCTGATCACAAGGTGCCCGGGAGGGAAGGTGGGTTCTAGCCCTGGCCTGCCATCCCAATAGAACCTTGCAAAAAGCCAGAGGAACCCCCCACACCATGAGGGCAGCAATTTTACAACATCTGGACTCCACAGCTCATTAGAGCTCCACTCAAGAGAAAAGCGGATCTCTCGCTGAGTTCATCAGTAAATGCACAAGATGAGAGCCTACTACAGAGAGTATACCACCTGCAGGACAGAGCCTGGCAAGCTACCCGTGTTGTATTTGATATGCCAAAATCCAGTAACAATTATAAATCTCATTCCCATGACCTGAAGGAATGCCTCAGGCTCTTCGTGTTCCTGGAGTGAGCAGATGCCATAGGACTACACTAGCACAGGACAGGACGTATGGAGATGTTACTGGTGCCCGCTGGAGCAAATCGATGAGCAACAGGAAGACAAGTTAAACAAGTGACAAGTGATCTATGAATATCCCATTATATTTGCATCAAAACTTCAAATTAAAGATTGTTAGCTAAGACTTGGAGGAGGAGGAGAATAGCATTCTGATTCACTTTAAAAATTACCTAAAAAACATATTTAAATATGTATCCACTTTGGAGAAATTTCTGCAGCCCCATTTTGGAAGTAAGAATTGGCTATTTGTATAAAAAATGAACTGTCTAAATATCCTAAATAATACTTATTGTGATTTGCTTGTGTCTGGGACTTAAAGCTTGTATAATTTATTATACATGTTCACTTGATCCTGTAAGTTTTTAATTACAAAGAAAAATTTTTAGATTAAAGATACATTTTGAAAATATACTTTTTTTTAATTATTAGTATTTCCTTGGGGGCTCCATACTCAAAGATGAGCTTGTAACTGGGTTAGACTGCAAGTTGGTTAAATACCTTAATCCCTCTACTATTTCTACTATTTCTCTGGTTACTCTGAAGTCATACTTTTTCTTAAGAAAATATATTGCCTCATTTTATATTTTATATTTTCTATTATTGTTACCATTTTTGGCATATCAAATAAAACAAGCATAGTTTGCCAAGCTCTGCCATGCAGGCTCTCTCACATTTTGCATTTACTGATGTACCACACAACTGCAAAGTGACCATGCGCAATGGGGAGAAACGGTAGCAGCTCTTCCCTATGTATGTGTGTTTCTGGTTCATGGCCAAAGCCAGGGAGCAGTTCGTGGGTGGATTCACCAAGCCTCCCGGATGGGACAGAAGTGGGAGAAAGGGTAGCTTAAAATTATAATTTTGTAAGACTCGGTTTAAAGTATCATCTAAATTAGTTGTTATTTCTGTGTTAGATGATGACTACAAGAGTATGCTACCCACATGACAGAGCCTGGTAAGCTACCCATGTCGTATTTGATATGCCAAATACCAGTAACAATTATAGACCTTATTCCATGACCTGATGGAATGGTTTGAGGCTCTTTATGTTCTGGAGCAAGCAGGTGCCCTTGGACTCTACTAGCATGAGACAGGACATATGGAGATGTTACTGGTGCCTGCTCGAGCAAATCGACGATGAACGGGAAGACAGTGATACAGTGATACAGTGATTCTGTGTTAGTCATTGGAAGGTCTGTGAAATACTTTTGTGTTTCACTGATTTGCAATGTAAAAAAAGATTGAAAATGCTGCTTTGGAGTATATTTTACATTTAAAATAAATGTTGATAGTTCTGACTAAAATTCTTTCATGTACTGGCAAATTTCTTTATATTTTTTTATTTGAAGAATCATGATTTACAAAGTTATTGATAATTCAGTTTTTTAGTCACACAGGCCCTAGCATCGATTCTCCCACCAGTGTCAACTTCCCACCACCAATGTCCCCGTGTTCCCTCCCGCCGGCCCAGCCTGCCCCCCTGACAGGCACATTTTAAAGTTAGGTGGTTGTAGTTCTAATCTCATCTTTTCAATGATTAGTCTGTGCTTAGGGTGTAGCTATAAATGGTGGCAAATTTCTAGGATTGATATGGATGTTGCATAAAAAATAAGGCGAAAACATAACGTTCAGTGACATAATGTTCATTTTACACTCTAGGTATAAAATGACTGAAATTTCAGAATGGGAAAATATAAAGTATAATAATAGAAAGCTCAATGAAAAAAACTGAGTTAACACTTAGTTTCAAATGTTACTGATATTTTAGTATACAATAGCATATGTAGTACTATTATATAATATATACTATTTAGTATATAATAGCATTATATATTATATACTAAATACATACTACTTAGTATATTAATATATAATATTTATATGTAGTATATAATAGTAACATATTTTATCTACTAAATATATACTATTTAGTATACAATAGTAATACAAGTGCATTATTAATTATTGTTATCAAATAATATTATTTTATTTTTACATTATAATAAATAATATATTATAATAAATAATTCAATATAATATAATAAATAAGTATAATAAATAATTTATTAAAGTAATAATAATATTACATGTCTTATACAAAATGGGAAAAAGACTCTTGAACTCAGATAATTTGTCCACCTGTGTTTTCTTCAAGTAATCATGCATTGTTTGTGGTGCACAGGACTTAAATATCTTCTAGGGGCCGGAGCAATAGTCCAGTGGGTAGGGCGTTTGCCTTGCACACTGCCGGCCTATGCCGGCCCAGGTTCTATTCCCGGCATCCCATATGTTCCCCCTTGCACTGCCAGGAGTAATTCCTGAGTGCAGAGCTAGGAGAAACCCCCGAGCATTGCTGGATGTGACCCTAAAAGCAAAAAAAATGAAAGAATAAAGTATCTTCTACACTTTCATACACAATGAATACTTTGAAAAAGAATTTGAGAAAACAATCCCAGGTACAGATTATGGAGGGTTGGGCATTTGACTTGCAAGCAACCTATCCGGGGAAAATCTCCAGTGTGTTACCAAGAACCTCTAAAACTGACCTGAGGGGCAGAGCAAGGAGCTCTGAGCATTGCTGGATGTGGCCCCAAAACAAAAGAAAAACTTAAGCCCTAACATTTGTAACAACATGGATAAATACAGAAGGTGCTGTGATAAGTGACTTAATCATGAGGTATGTTACCTTACATTATTTTTTGCTTAATGTGTAATTAAAACTGCCAAATTCCCAAAGTTTGACAAAAAATGTTTTGTAAGATTGGAGGGCTAGAGGAATACTGGTAAAAGACATTCAAAGCTTTATGGAGCTGAAAATACAAAATTCGAGTCACTTGCTTTGGTGACCCTAAATCTGAAATAATAGTTCTGATATATAAAAATAATGTCAATATTGTAAATTCAAGATCTTGATTATGAAAGCTTCATAATTTGAGAATCTAATGTTCACTAGTGACTAAATTTAACAATGCTACTTTGCTTATTTGTTTTGTATTTAAATTCTATATGCTCACATCAAAACAGAAAATTCAAAACGACAAATCACGGATGGTATAGTAATTTAGTTGACTTGGGTGCTTATTCACAGTGCCTCTCTACTCAATAATTTTAACACTTTAATTAAATACTTTTATTCATTAATTTTATCTCAACAAACACATGAGGAGGAAACTTTAGAATCATCCTAGAAGACATTCGTATGGCATGTAAATATGGATAATAGTTGAGACGTGTAAAAATGTAATTTTCATAAACGATCCAAGGATGATTGTCAGTATCTTGTGGTATGGAGGAGAAATGAGGACTCAAAGTATAAAATTAATATTAGTTATCTAAAATAGTTTCATCTTATACAGGCACTTTTATAAAATATAATCGACTTTTCTGCTCACATATATATTTGAAATATTTCAGAGTTTAACTTCACATGTAGGAAAGTGTACATACCAATATTAAAAAATATTATTTGGTAGAAATTAAAGCTCTTGATGTAAAACTAAACAAGACAACAAATAAACAAAGCAACCATAACATGTCTTGCATGGAGGGTCTAATTTGAGAGGAAAGCATTATTCTAAAATATAAGAGAACGGTCTGTCCCAGAGCCTATGATGTTTATCTGAGATAGTTTTTGCTTCTCATGAGAGAATGCTAAATTCATTCCCAGACACTGAAAAACAAAACAAAACAAATGCTTAATCTTGTGTCATTCTTTAGCAAAAGGAAACAAGGGCATTTTTGTGGTACTTAATTTTGAAGATCAGGCTAAGTAGACTTTAGAAAATACCAGACTCCTTGTCTGTGATAAAAACGGAAAGAAAGCAATATGCTTTTTGGAAAGTATTATATCTTAACATTCTTCAGAAAGACTAAAGCAAGAAGGACTAATGTGGAATCTTTCGAGCACGTGAATCTTTCAGATAGATAGATAAATAATGGCGCTCCATCTATAACACTTCCACTAAATTAAAATCTTTCTGTCTGTTCCATGACTCTTATACTGAAGCAGTCTGTTACATTTCCAAAGCAAATTATTTCCCATGTGAAATCCACAAATTATTTTAAAAGATTAAATAACTTGCCAAAGATATAAAGGGGAAATTTTTATTAAAATTTTACATATTAATTCTAAATAATTCATTTAAACAGAGTAATTATGGAAAATTAAAATTTAATATTTTAATTTTATACTTTATTGACTAGAAAATGTAATGGTTGAGCCTTGAACTTAATAATGAAAGTGCAATTAATTATTTTAATAATGTCTTTATAAATAGACTAGTCATTCTACTAACAAGAAAATTTTAAATAATCTTGAAACTTTTCACACATTTAGCTATCAACAAAAGACACCTTTTAACTAGCTCATGCAAAATTGTTAATATATATATAAATGTTTTAATCAAGAATGTTTATAACCCTATAAACTTATTGAAAATTTAATTTTAAGGTGATTAGAACAGATTTCTTACAATGTATTAAAATTATACTCTCATTTTGTGCTATTATTTTTGTCAGCATATTCTTTGATCATGCTATTTGGATGTAATTTCTAATATCTCACAGATTTAGTAATATATATATATATATATATATATATATATATATATATATTTGCTCATAAAAGCATTCTGCCATGTCCTTGGAGGTTGCTATGTTCTTTATTAACACTTGAAAAGATTTTCTGGCAAAACTGCTTGAGAAGTAATCTAGACTAATCCCAGTCAACAATCTGCCCTTCTTTTCATTCATCCTTATCATCCTACCAACTGTCCCTTTTCTACCTATTTCTCTAGTTTCTCCCCACCATGTTTCCTCAGCAGTAAAGGAGGTAGAAGGAGAGGAGCAGGGTTGGGAAGGAATAAGAAAGGATAAGAGGAGAGCAAAAAGAAGAGGCAGGAGAGGGAAGAGGAGGATAGATGAGGGGGGTCAAAGAAATTGGGGGATGAGAGAATGAAGAGCAGAAAGGAAAAGAGGGAATGTGACAGGAGGAGAGAGGGGAGGACCCAAGAGAAGAAGAGGGGAGAAGAGGGAAAGAGAAAGGAAAGGGGAGAGAAAAGGGCAGATACAGAGAGGCAGACCAAAAAAAATAGACAGAGAGAGAGAGAGAGAGAGAGAGAGAGAGAGAGAGAGAGAGAGAGAGAGAGAGAGAACAGAATTATCACTATGAACATTTTGGTTAGTTTTATCAAAATTGCTTTCAGTTGTTATGTAAAATAAAATAAGGTGACAAAGCAACATCATTAAGAATTTCAGACTTGGGCGAGAGTATTCCATTTATGTTTAATTCAGAAACTAACACTTTCGTCCATGTAAATTATTACTTAAATCTGAGATTACTTGTTAAAGCTTACAATTTCAAAGTGTGAAAGCCTCAATGCGTTTTGTGAAAAGATTTAAACTAGGAAAAAATCATTATGCAATTAAGTTGATTAGAACAATACTCAATAGATTAATAAGGGATAATAGTTAATCCCTGTCATATTTTAATTTATATCATTTATTCATTATATTACATTCATAAGTGTGTATATATGAGGTAAAACTCATGGCAAGTAATGTCGATAAAATTATCATTTACAAATCATAGAGGAAAATAAAAGATACAACACATAGGAAAGGGGTAGAGGGAGAAATGTTATTTATACACAGCTAGTCGCAGTTTCAGGCAACCACACTCCATAATGTCCTCTGAACACTATGAATCATCTCAGAGCAGAGACAGATGTAAGAACAAAGCATCTCGAGGTGTCACCTAAAATGATTTGGGTGAACAAATTTAGGTGGAACACAAATGTAAAATGAGTCAAAAACAGAATAGTAGATGCAATAAAAAAGGTTAAAAGTCATAAAACTCTTGAGAAAATAAGAGACAAAGTCAATATAATTTAAATGAATTCACACATGAAACATAAGAAAACTTTATCATTTCAACATAAAGCAAGGATGACACAAACATGGGTAATTACAACAGAATGTTGCTTAAATCAGCAGCAGACATGTCACATAGAACTTCGGAAGTCGTAAAATAATGGAATATCATTAATACGTTAGGTCAAAGTTGATTTTCTTTTTTAAAATGTTTTGCTTACTCCTGACTCTACACTGAGTAGTTATTTCTGGTGGTACCTAGAGGACCATATTGGATGCCTGGGATAGAACCACAAGTCAACTGCATAAAAGGCAAACACCCTACCCATTATACTATCACTCCAGTCCTGCAAAGTGACTTTCATCAGATACTTAAAATTGCTTGCTGTATTACATTAAAGGCCCATATAAAGATTTCCTATATTTCACCTCTCAGTTTAAATGGAACAACCCATGCCAGAACAATATCAGGTGTAATTGGTTTTTTGTTTTATTTATGTTTACTATTTAAAATAAGTTCCCAGGATCTATTTCTACTAGAAACATGTTCATCAGAAGAAATGTGAGATTTAAGGAATAAAATTAAGCAGTTATAATAAAGTGCATTGACATTGTTGCTTTGTAACAAATATTAGGTTGTGACAGAGTTCCTCTTTTCTAATTAAAGAAGCAAACTGACTTTTCACCCCCAGGCTGCCTCAATAGCAGGTAGCCCTGTTTCCTCTCTTTCTCTCTCTGTCTCTCTCTCTCTGTCTATGCATTTCTCTCCCTCTTATTTTACACATTGTTGCTAGCCCTGCAGATATTTAGAGTTTATCACTTAAGTCTCTTTGTGTATATTCAATGGTGAGTTTTAATCTGCCATTATCATTTCCCACACTTAGTAAAACACTGGTATCTATATCCTATTAATGAATGCAGTCATTCTATATCTGTCCTTTTCCTTAAGTTCTCCAGGATCTATTTCTACTAGAAACATGTTCATCAGAAGAAATGTGAGATTTAAGAAAATTAAGCAGTTATAATAAAGTGCATTGACATTGTTGCTTTGTAACTGGATCCCATGGGATGTCAAAATATCACATGGCCACCCACCTACAAGATGGTCAGACTTCTTCGTCAAGACCCTGAACAGTGTGAGGCTCTTCATGTTCCTGGAGCAACCAGATGCCATTGGGCTACACTGGCCTATGACAGGGACAAATGGAAACATTACTGGTGCCCACTCGAGCAAACTAATGAATATGGGATGTCAAGTGGAGGGATCAAGTGATTCAATCATCATTTTATTCCTAATATTATAAATAGATGCTTCTTGCAGCATTGTTTTTAAATAAAATTATTTCTGGGCAGAGTGGGAAGGGATTCTGGGATACTGGTTGTGGGAATTAGGCTCTCTGGTGATGCATACTGGATCATCTTGCATTAAATGTCTGAGTAATAGTTTGCAAATAGCATTCTCATTTTGCTTTTTTAGGGCTCAGGTCTCTGAGGCATATGTTAATGCAGGGAGATGGGTGAAGTTGAAGAGATGTGCCCTGAGCTGGAGGTTCTTTGTCTTTTTAGCTATTTCTTCGATGCTTTTGAAGGCATTCCATGCTGCTCTCTTCCTCCTGCACAGCTCAAGTCGTTCATCATGTTGACTTATCAACCTAGGTACACATAACTGCTGCATTCAGAGATGTTTGTTCCATTGAGAGTGAATGGGGCCTCTGGAACTAGTTCATTTTTCATGAACATAGTTTTGCTGAGATTGGGTCTCTTAAGAAGAAGTGAGAGAAGGAATCTGGAGTTCCGACCTCCATCACTATTTCAGAATCAGGGACGCTGTCTCGTTTGCCAAGGCATCGAAAATCAGATGGGCTGGACATGTAATTCAATTTGGAGACAACTGCCTGACTAGAGCCATTACTGACTGGATCCCACAGGATGTCAAAAGATCACTTGGCCGCCCACCTACAAGATGGTCAGACTTATTCGTCAAGACCCTAAATGAACTGTTTGAGTCTTTTCATATTCCTGAAGCAACCAGATGCCATTGGGCTACAATGGCACTTGGTAGGGTCAAATGGGAATGTTACTGGTGCCCACTCGAGCAAATCAATGAATAACAGGATGTCAAGTAATCAAATGATCAAATGAATAGTATGCAAATACTAGTACCTCAGTGAAAAATGATTTCAAATAAATAAAAATATTTCTAGTCTTGTTAGTAAATGTTCCAATATGATAGATATTTCTAAAATGAAGACTCATGTCATCTATATTTATATTTTCCAGTGTGTAGTTAATAAGAAAAAAAGTGAGTCAACTTATTATTTTTTTTTTCATTTTTGAGTCACACCTGGCTATGCTCAGGGTTTCTCCCTGGCTCTGCACTCAGGAATTACAGGAATTACTCCTGGAGGTCCTCTGGAGACCATATGGAACAATGGGGATCAAACTGGGGCTGGCCAGGTGCAAGACCAATGCCCTACCCTGGCACTATTGTTCTCAATCTTTAACTCACTACAAAGCTACACATATGCTATTCACCCTCTAAAACCAAATCAAAGATTACAAAAAAGAATGATAGAAATACATAAATTATAGATTTATAAAAGATAGGGATAAATTTTACATAAAGGTAGATACATAGAAGATTAAAAGAGATTTTCTAGTGTCTCTAAAATAGGGGGAACACTTATATTTTCTCTGTATTAATTACACTGAGACTCATTTTGCTAATGTTGTATCTAATAGCTTTGGAATAACTAGTTAGTATGTAAATTTGGGGGAAAATACCAAGAACCATTTCTTAGTGTTTTTACTCCAAATAGTAGTCAGTGTACTATAGCCCACTAGCACTTTCTCTAATTACTTGACTTTCTTGGGTAATTAGATGGCTTATTAAAGAGTTTATTCAAGAATTTAAAATCATTTGAAAATAAAAAGTAGCTTCTATTACTGGGATTCTAAAAAGGATATGTTAATAAACTGAAAATAAAGCATACTTTTGATTGTAGGCATGTATATGGGGGGAGCTCTGTAAAAAATAGAAGTTTTATTTTTCCTCACTTTGGGGCCACTACAACAAAGACAGCCTTAGAAAAAATTCATATTAATGACATCAAGTAATGTTATATATTCAATACTTTACAGACATTGGTGGAGTGACATCTGACTTAGAAATCTTTTGTTAAATGCAAATTATAATTCGTCCATACAATTTTTATATATGATGGAGTTGCAATCTCAAATTAGCCTGGAAAGGATGGTGCTTTACATAAGTAATTCTGGAATAGCTACATGAAGTCATGTGGAAAAAGATAAAATTGTTTTTATCCCTTACTTTCATGCATTATTATATACTATCCAAGTGCTTCAAAGATTTTACTTTAAAAATAAGACCAAGCAAGGAACAGAAGAAATGTGGATATACCATCACTCAAATTCCTTAAAAAGAAAATATCAGCATATTGTATCCATTAGAAAAGTTACACAAAAAAAATCATTATACTGTGTAAAAAAAAAAAAGATACAGTGGAACATTTTCTGTGCAACAAATTCCAAAAACGTTAGGGCTTTATAAAATGAGAAAAACAGACTATGAGACGATGCACTAGATAAAAAGAGAAAATAAAGTATACGTGCAAAAATAACTATATGTACATATTTATGCTAATTCACACTCAAAATAATGTATGCTTACATAAAACTGCTGCATTAGTCTACAAGAAATATTGATATATTTACTTGGGAAATGCAAATTATGTTGAGAGATTTTGAAAATTTTAAAGAGTAAACACAGAAAACTGCTCAAGAAGAGAAATGTTGTGAGTACAGCCCTCCCAATCAGTACTTAATAATGATAGAGACCCTTCCTGGAGATTCTTGGCAAAAAGAAAATGCGGAGGCAAGGGTTTACATTAAGGCCCTATGTGAGGTAATGCCTGTACCCGTAACATTCAGGAATTACTCTGGTAGCCCACCGTGGAAGTCCTCCGGGCTCTACAGGGCTACACCCTGGGATGCTAGAACAGAAAGAAATGTGTATCCAGCAAGGTTCTGATGCATGAAAACTTGCACTTTCACCCCTGTACTATCTCTCTTCTCCTGCAAAATAATGGAATCTTGAAATGACACATGCTTAACAATACCAGAATAAATTTAATTTTTGCCCCATCATGCAATAATGTAAATAAATGAGCATCGGTAGACATATATTGATAAGAAAAAATCAATAATGAGCTGTAACTATTTAAGATGTAGTTTTAATGCATTTGTGTTGGTATCCATTCTTTAAAAGTATTTGTATTGACATTATAACATTTTATAATCACTTGATAACTTGAATCCCGTTATTCATCGATTTGCTCGAGCGGGCACCAGTAACATTTCCATTGGACCCTATCACGTGCCAATGTAGCCCAATGGCATCTGTTTGATTTAGGAATATGAAGAGCCTCAAACCGTTCCTTCAGGGTCTTAACAAGGAAGTCTGACCATCTTGTAGGTGGGCGGCCACGTGATCTTTTGACATCCCGTGGGATCCAGTCAGTAACGGCTCTAGTCCAGCGGTTGTCTCCAAATCGCATTACATGTCCAGCCCATCTGATTTTTGATGTCTTGGCAAACGAGACAGCGTCCCCTAATTCTGGAATAGCGACGGAGGTCAGAACTCCGGATTCCTTCTCTCACTTGAGTGGGGCATGATATTCCAAGCATAGCTCTTTCGATGCCTCTCTGGGAGACCCGAATAGCATTCTCATCCTGCTTTCGTAGGGCCCAGGTCTCTGAGGCGTATGTTAATGCAGGGAGAACGGTGGAGTCGAAGAGATGTGCCCGGAGCCGGAGGTTCTTTGTCCTTTTTAGCTATTTCTTCGATGCCTTTGAAGGCATTCCATGCTGCTCTCTTCCTCCTGCGCAGCTCAGGTTTTAGGTCGTTCATCATGTTGACTTCTCGACCTAGGTACACATAACTGCTGCATTCAGAGATGTTTGTTCCATTGAGAGTGAATGGGGCCTCTGGAACTAGTTCATTTCTCATGAACATAGTTTTCTTCAGATTCAGCTGTAGACCTACCTTTCCACATTCTCGGTCAAAGTCAGCCAGCATTTGTGCCGCTTGGCTAATGTTTGGTGTTATTAGAACTATGTCATCAGCGAAGCAGAGGTGGTGTAGTTGCCCGACCATCTATCTTCACTCCCATTCCTTCCCATTCTAATTGTCTCATGATGTTCTCGAGGGTGGCACTGAAGAATTTTGGTGAGATGGTATCACCCTGTCGAACCCCTCTTTTGACATCAATGATCACTTCTTTGTAGAATGGTGAGATCCTGGTGGTGAATCCGTAATACAGCTCACGAAGGACCTTGATGTATTGGGTTTGAACAACCCTGTTTGACTAGGGCTTCGATGACTGCTTCAGTTTCCACAGAATCAAAGGCTTTCTGTAAATCAATGAACGTGAGACAGAGTGGCATCTTGTACTCCCTACAAACCTCAATGAGCTTGGTTACTGTGTGGATATGGTCGATTGTGCTGAATCCTTTCCGGAAACCTGCTTGCTCTCATGGTTGTCCTTCATCTAGTGTTCTGCTAATCCTGTTCAGGATGACTCGTGTAAACAGCTTGTAGATGACAGACAACAGGCAGATGGGGCGATAGTTGCCGATGTTGTGAATGTCTCCCTTCTTGAACAGTAGAACTGTCCTGCTGGTTTTCCATTGGGAGGGCACCTTGCATTCGGACAGGTAGCGTGTGAAGAGTCGAGCTAGTGTATTGATGAGTACCGACGGCAGATTCTTCAGATGTTCAGGTCTGACTTTGTCTGGGCCTGGTGCTGTTCTCTTCTTTACCGATGAGATGGCATGTCTGATTTCAGAAGGGAGAACATTGGGAATGACATATCCATCCTGTGGAATTTGGTATGTGGGCAGGTGGATGTGGCTATCAAAGAGATTTGAGTAGAAGTCCTAGATAATCTTCTCCATTGCCTTTCTGGAAGATGTGATAGATCCATCAGGGCGTCGGAGGGCAGTCATCTTGGTCTTATAGTTGGTGAAGGACAGGCGGGCAGTGCGAATACTTTTCCCGGCTTCTGCTGCATCTTCCAGTATTTCTGCTCTTCTGTCTTTGAGGTCTGCTTTTATCGCTTCTCTGCACTGTTTAGCAAGCTTGGACGTTAGCATTTGGTCTCCTGAGGCTCGCGCCTTGCCACGTTGGTGAATGAGCTCAAGAGTTTCTGAAGACAAGCGTCCTTTTGTGTCTTTTCTCTCTCTCGGCATTCTTCTCACAATCATGGAGGTGCTGAACCAGTCGGTTGTATTCTTCATCGATGTCATCAATGATGGTATCTTCCCATGTTGCCGCAATGGTGCCAAAGAGTTCCCAGTTGGTGGTCGTTCTGGGGAGTTCTCTTCTTAAACTTTGCAGCTTTTTCTCCCCGTTGAGGGAAGTAGAATTTTGCACGAAGGGAGACGGTGGTCCGATCCTGTCTGGAATTTGGGGGACGACAGCAACATCGGTCAGACAAAACCGTCGATTGAAGATGATGTGGTCAATTTCATTGTGGAACTGTCCGCCAGGAGATTCCCATGTCCAACGTTTCGCTTCAGCCTTCTGGAACTGTGAGTTCCCATGAATAGTCTTGGTGGACATGATGAACTCAGATAGTCTCTCACCCTGTTCGTTCCATTCTAGGCCATGGGTCCCGATGTGGAGTTCTTCAGCCGATCTTCTCGGTCCTATCTTGGCATTAAAATCACCGACTATGATCTTGTAGAAGGTGTGATCTTTTTTATAGAACTCCTCCAATTCCATGTAGAATTTCTCAATTTCATCTTCTTTGTATGTGGATGTTGGTGCATAGACAATGAAGATAGAAATTGCTGGCAGTGGGCCACATCTCCTCAAGTGTAATCGTCCTATTCGGTTTGTTAGGCATTCAAATGAATCAATGTTGACAGCCATGTTTGTGTTGACAAGGACACCAACGCCACCAATGCCTCTTTTCATCACATGTTCCAAGGAACAATTCTTCTCCAGTGTCAAATACAGCATGATGCGACTGACGCCTCCTCGCTCTCAGTTCAGCTGAACATTTTATAATATGGTACAAATATTACACCTATAAAATGATAAGAAAATATAATTATTTTAGGAATAAATATTCACTTCAGTGCAATGTTTAAAATATCTGTTTGTTATAAAATAATGTAGAGCTTTGTCTCCAGCACTTGAGCTTATATTTTATCGTAGACCTGAAACAAATTTTAAAATATTCTATTAGCTCATACTTAGAGAAAAACTTGTTTAAATGTCCATACACCAATAGCTTCCTACTCCAGTTTAAGATATTTTCGTATGGAGTCTTCATGTCTTCATTATCTACTTTGAATTCTTTCATTGTCCATTTATGTAGGTAGTAATAAACTTGCTCAATATATTTATATATTCTGTTAGTCACATGTGCTTATTGGCTTATACTGCAGTTTTTTCTAAAAATATTTCTGGTCTGATCATATCCACATATAAGCTTTCACATAATCACACTCCCTTTTATGATGAACATAATTTAATGTCGGTAGATTTTTGCTTTAGTTCTTTATTTCTTTTTCCAAATTAATACTGTCCTATAATATTTTGTGTACAACCTACAGTTTTAGGAAATTTGATAAATTACTGTATAGATTTGTAATAGGATGAGCCAAGATTTATTGTTCATGCATCCTAAGGATATTCTATTTTTTGTAGCATCAAAGTAGAACACAGAAAACAACAACATCCAAAATGAAACAATGTAAGACTCAGATCATTCATCTTAAATTACCCTGCCAGTGATTTATTCTTAGCTACAATTCTCATAAAATATTCTCTTTCTTCTACGATGATAAATGAAAAGCCATTGTCTTTCATTTACTAGTATAGGCTTAAATAAATATCACATTTTAAATATCCTCGAATAAAAGCAAAAGATTTGCCTGTATTCATTATATGCATCCCAGACTGCATAATAAAAATACCCTGCTACAATTTATATATCAAAAAGTCAATGAGTGCCTCATCTTAGAATTAATGACAAAAGAACATAATATTAGTTCTGACATCAATTGCTGCCTCGAAGCAGTGAATTTCAACTTATCCAACCATTACCTCTATTTAATCAAAATAATTACCTCTGCATGTTCCAAATACTAGAATTAGTTGAAAGGAAAACAGAGAAGGATATCTATTAAACTTTTATTTTGACAAGTTTAAAAGATACTTTTAAAGGAAGAATAAAAAATAGCTAATGTACAATTACAACTTATCTTCTAAAATATGTTATTTTATCTATATGCATATAGTTTCAAATATTACTTCCTTGATTTATTTTATGGAAAATTCCAAAATAATAAAAATTCATTCATAAACAGATTACTGTACATTTAAGCAATGACACATAAAATTTCTCTTTATGCAATATTAATAAACCCCAAAATATAGCTTTATAAATAGCATTAAAATCCAATGTACCCCTTCATACTAACTATGAAGAGGTAGGCTGGATTTTTATCATATAATATAAAAATTATATAATATAATATAAAACTATTGCATAAGTATTTTATGTAATAGTTTTATAGTTACCAATATTCTGGCATTTTTTGTTTGTTATTGTTGTGTGATCATTCCTGTCTGTGTTCAGGGAATACTCCAGGTTTTGTACTAAGGGATTACTTGTGTGTGCTCTGCCTATGAGTTTATCAGGGATCAAAGACAGGTCAGACATATGCAAGGTAAGCATTGTGTCTGCTGTACTGTTTCTTGGATCCCCTCTCCTGAAACTTTTATGATGCAATATTGTAGAATTACTTAGAGAGTGATATGGTCAATAATATATTGACAAGCATATTTACACAACTGACAATAGTGTCTCTCTCACCAGAAGTACTTCACAGGCACACATATTAATCTGTAGTTCATTGGTGATGTTAGAATTCAATTGTAGTCATTGTTAATTTATCTTATTTTTAGTATAACATGTAGAACCATGGTGTTTTGAATCTCCATCAATAATGAGCTAAATTGCCTCATCACTGATCACTTGATTCACTTTCGATATCCCATTAATCAGCAATTTGCTCTAGCGGGTACCAGGAACGTTTCCATTTGACCCTATCACGTGCCAGGGTAGTCCAATAGCATCTGGTTGCTTCAGGAATATGAAGAGCCTCAAACCATTTATTAAGGGTCTTGACAAAGAAGTCTGACCATCTTGTAGGTGGGCGGCCACATGATCTTTTGACATCCTGTGCGATCCAGTCTATAACGACTCTAGTTCAGCGATCATCTCCAAAGGAAATTATTGATGTTTATAAATGCAACCAATCACAATTTTCTCTTATAAATAAACACATTTGTTAACTTGTTGACATGTATAGTTATTTGTTAAAGCTTTTCCTGGTATTTCTTATAAATAATTAAAACAAATTATAAATAATTGGAAATCTTTGAAAATCTTTCTGCTATGGCATGATACTTATAAGGATCTAATCAATCGGAAATGAGTTAATATTAAAGTTGGAATTATTATTACTTAAGTCAGTCATAAATTAAGAAGAGCAAATCCAAAATTTTCTTGGCCAAGAGAGATAAAGAACCTGCCATAGAGGCAGGCAAGGGAAGGGGAGGGAATCGGGTACATTGGTGGTGGGAAATGGGCACGGTTGGAGGATTGGGTGCTGGAACACTGTATGGCCGAATCCCAAACATGAATTTTTTTGTAATTGTTTATCTCATGGTGGTATAATAAAATATATTAATTTTTTTCTTGGCCAAAACAAGATTATATCTCTTATAATAGCATCTAATTTTCTATTTAGTTTTGGATCTACGCCCAGCCTGCCCATGATTTATCCCTGGCTCTGTGTTCCATCATTGTTCAAGGCAGTGCTTAGGGTACCATATATTGTTCTGGGCATCAAACCAGGAAGGGCGGCACTCAAGGAAAGCACCTTAACCCCCTTATCTCTCTCCCCAGTCTCTCATTTCTATTTTTAAATTTTTATTTTCTTGACATTTTCCCCTTCCTTATTTCTGTATATTCCTCCTACATAATGCAGTATATTCCTCCTAGCATACTGCAGGTAGCAGTAAGCTACCTGCACGGCAGAGCCTGGCAAGCTACCTGTGTTGTATTTGATATATATGCCAAATACCAGTAACAATTATAGACCTCATTCCGGAATGGATTGAGGCTCTTTATGTTCCTGGAGCAAGCAGATGCCTTGGGCTCTACTAGCATGAGACAGGACATATGGAGATGTTACTGGGGCCCGCTCGAGCAATCGATGATGAACGGGAAGACAGTGACAGTGATTCCTCCTACACCATCACACACATGTCAGAGACTATATAGCAGTTTATAGACAATACCATTCATTTCAGGATGAGCAAAAGAGAAGATGTTTTTCTTTTCTGTCATGTATTCATATAAGGTTTTTAGTGATTAATGGAAAATAAATTTAATTTATATCAATCAAATTAAAATTCAATCTGATGCTTGATTCAGTGCAGTCTTTGCTTTGGAAAGGGCTTTCCTCTCAGCTGCGCTCAAGATGTCAGGACTCTTCCAAGACTGGGGTTCAATTCAAGAGCTCAAGTTTCCCATTCAGGCCAGTGACAGTGGAATCCTCCAAGACTATACACAGCGACGTTAGGAGAACATGCAGTTACAGTTACAGGGGTTAAACAGGTATTGCCCAAATGCAAAGCATGCACCTTAAACCCTGTACTGCAGCATAACCTTCTTTGCTCTGCTTCTTGTGGATGAAGAGAAAGATAAACACACAGACCACTGGAGTTCTTCAGTGTCTTAGTTTTGTATTTGGCAATTTATAAAGCAGCACCCACAGAAAATTTTCTGTCCCAGGCAGCAACTTCAACAACCACATCACACTACATGCCAAACGCAGATGGTGATTCCTCTCCAAGTCTTTCCACCAGGAAATATGATGACTGAAACAGAACTCCCAAAACTCCCAGAACTTCACAGAAGTATCTAAAACTTACATGTAAGTTTTATATATCTCACTTGTTTAAAGATTGGTTTTCTCTTATATCAGTGAGGGTGTATTGGAACTAATCAGTAAGATTAGATAAGTCTTATACAGAACTGTACACCAGACAAATGCATAGTACATATAAATAAAGAACTCACCTAGTGGTCTTAATTTTCTCTCCCTTATTTTCCTTTCTCTCCCTTATAGAACCCTGATATGGTCACTTGAGTCCCTTAAACATACTTTTAAATAATAACACTTTTTTTCTACTTCATTTTACCTTTTATCCAATCTCTGAATAACTGGCTTTCTATAATATATACCTGTTGATCTGTCTATCAATCTATCTCATATATGATATCTAGAGTTATCATAGAAAAATATATATTCAATGGAACAAATATCTCACTCTTTCTATACATACATATATGTAATATATATATATATATTTATATAGTTTTGTTTTTTATTTGCATTTGGGCCACACCTGGTAGGAATCAGGGATTACTTAGGATTCTGTGCTCAGGGAACCACAAGTGGTGCCTGTGATTGAATTTAGATCAGCCATATCTAAGGCAAGCACCCTACCTGTTCTACTATTTCTCCAGCCCAGATACAATAATATATAATGAAGGGTTTCCTGTTATCCATATGGCATATCTCTCTGTCTTCTGTCATTTTGATCCCACAATGATGAGAGGGACTGATTTGTGACACCATTTTCACATATTTAGTCCTAACCAGTACAGAGACTTTCTAGAGTTAGGATGCTACGAGGTGAATGGAAACTCAGATTGGTCAGAGACAGCCACAAACTCCCAAACAGGATTCCACTCCTGAAGAATTTGATCTGTGAATCCCCGCCCTTTGAGGATTAAGAGAAAATTAAGTTATTTTGCTTAGTCTACTCAGTCTATGTCAAAATACATCAGAGAATGGGGTATTGCAATCTCATTTAGAATCAAGCTTTATTTTGCTCCCTCATTTCAGAGTTAAAAACATGACAAGAAAAATAAATAGAAACAGAATATCAAAGTGCTCAATAATAACCTTATCACAATAGACTTCTGATTTCAGAATGAAGAGACATAAATTATTATTTACAGCTTAAAATAAGACTTCAAAGTTAGATAAGGGCATGCATACTTCAGTGATTTGGGTCAACAATGTTCATCTCAATGTTATCAACTACAGCATAAAAAACAAGAATTTTTTATAAAAATATAGCACACTTTTCCCCCAAAATATGTAGATAGAATTCCATAAATAGGAAAGCTGAAATAGAATAATATTAGGACCAAGTTGAGGAAGGAAAAAACAATATGATTTCTTAACTATTATTTCTCCAAAATTAAATATACCTAAGCAACATATTTCTGAGTGAAATTAAAATTATATTTGTTGGGTTCTTCTAGGACCTGGAAGCAGTCTGTGGTCTTTAGAAAACAGGATTCCTTGGACTCTGAGGTTGCAAACCCAACTTTGGCAGCAGAGGCGGGAGCACAGGTCTGGATGGGAGAGGCATTAGTGTAATATAAAACAGCTGATGTGAAGAAAAGTTAATCCTGTGAAGCTGATGTCTCCACTGACCTTCAACAGGAGTCAAAATCATTATAAGCTTTCTCTGCCCAAGGATATTCATCACATAGTTTTTGTACTATAAATATTAATGTCTTTCAAGCATATTTTGTCTTATTTATATTATTTTTTTCACTAATTATTTAATATTTTTGCTTAGGTTTTAATCTTCCATCCTTTATACTCACCTGTTCTCTTAAATATTTGATTTCCTCATTATATAGGTATATATATAATGTATATAGTATTCAGCATTATAGTTATTTATAAAATTGGAATATCTTCATCAATAAATTTCTTTTCTTTTGGCTATGGGGCACACACTGTTGTGGCAGAATTTTTGAATATTTTTATTTTTGGCAAATAATTTTGGATGCTATATTGTTAAATAAACATTCTTGAATTTTGGCCTACTTGTCAATTACTTTCATAGCATATCAGCTTCATCTTCTACTGCTTAGATTTATCTTCAGTAGACCCATTCAGGAAATACATATAATTTGGATTAAAAAATCTTATAATTAAGATGAGCAATTCTTGAGTTTCACTTGAATTCCTAAATCACCTAGTGAGATGTTTTCATTCTGGTCTGTTGGGTATATATTCCAGATTTCCCAGACCTCCCATCCTCTGTGAAGTATAACTTGTATGTCTAACTATTCAGAGACTCATAGACTAAAATAGTTGTTCAAATCCAAAAAAGGAGTTGCTATATACAATTCTTTGGTTTTATATTGATTATCTTTCAGAAAGACTGTTTAGTATTCATCAAGTGCATCATTACAATTTCCTTTTGAAAATTTTCAAGCTTTGAAAAATAATAGAATTAATAATTAAGGTTAATGTATTATTATATGAAATTAATTGCTCCTAAAGATTTTTTAATTAACAATGATTTTTATTTTCAATGTATTTCTTTATATTCAAAAGGAACTTATATTAATATTACACAACCTCAAGCTTGTCATCTGTGACTAATTCTTTGTATTACTGATATTTCCAGAGTAAAATACTTAAATGTCAAGCACTGTTCTTTTTCAGAGGCTAAAAAATGCCAAGTATAGCCCAATTAATATGCAATTCATTCTTATTTTATAAGTATTTTTTTTCTTCCATGCAGTGACAGGAATATGTTAGGTGTCTGTTTAAATAATTAATCAAAGTTCTGACACTTTAGCATAATATTTAATTTTCGTTCATTACAAGGGGATATAGAATCAATCTGCTGGCCTTTTTCTACTTCTCCCTGCTAAGAATTTTTTAAATATTAATACTGAATGGTCTTAAGAGGAGAGAACATGTAGCAGGTAGGACACTAGTCTTGCACATAGCCAATCTGGGATCAATTCTTGATAACCTTGGTTCAAGCATACCATGAGCACAATTGACTCCTACTATTCAGATGTGATACAGGAAATAGCAGTTCTCTGTATGAAATGCAGCATGATACCGGAAATATGTGTTATATTTCAGGGAATTTCTAAAGCAATGTTAATCTGAGAATAAAACAAGATTGTTTGAAAATATTTAAAACAACATGCCAATGGTCGGACTATATTGGAAATATATTTTAGCACAATGCTTTCTGTTAACTTTATAAAAGTATACAATCCTGGGGTCAGAGATATAGTCTAGGAGCAAGGTCCTACTCACTGGACACTTGATTTCATAATCAAGTTTGATATTGTTCTATTTTTTTTATATTCTTCATATACTTAAAAATGTTAACTGCAATAGCTAATCATTCCGGTATGATTATCTATAATTTATATGTAAAATGGTGCAAAATAATGGAAGGAACAGTGATCACTTGCTGATTTTGACATTAATTGAAAATTTTAAACCACATTGTTGAATCTCCTGAAGTAATATTATCTATCTCATAAGTATAGCAGAAATATAACATTGATGTTACCTTGTTAAGAAAATATTTTATATAAAAGGTATAGAATTAGTTTTGTATCACTTGTATCTCTGTCTTCCTGTTGGTCATTGTTTTGCTCGATCAAGCACCAGTAACATCTCCATATGTCTTCTCACATGCTAGTGTAGCCCAAGGGCATCTCTGGCTCCAGGAACATGAAGAGTCTCAAACCATTCCTTTAGATCATGGGAATGAGGTCTGTAATTGTTACTGGTATTTAGCATGTGAAATACGACACAGGTAGCTTGCCAGGCTGTGCCATGTGGGTGGAATGCTCTAGTAGTCACCTCTAATCTCGAGCATTTATTGATGAACCGCAATGGGAAGGGAGAGATTGGTTTTTCTCTTGGGTAGAGCTCTGATGAGCTGTGGAGTCCGGATGTTGAAAATGATAGCTCTCATGGTGAGGGGGTTCCTCTGGCTTCTTGTGAGGCTCTGCTGGGGTGTTGGGTCAGGGCTAGAACCCACCTTCCCTTCTCAGTGCTTCGTGATCAGCTGGGCACAGGGAGAGCCGGTAGCAGCTCTGCCCCATGTATGCTTGTCTCTTAGAATTAGTCTAGCATTAATATTGTATACAGTATAGTTTCATTTGTCTCTTATTTGATATTATATTCATTATACAAACAGAAAATTGATATTTTAATTAGTTCTCTTTAATAATCTAAATAAATCAGCAGAAAAATAAAAAAATAATATATTATGCATTGGGTTGAATCCACTTTAAATAAAATTATTATTTAAGAAAAACTGACCACTATTTTTAATAATAGGAATTTACCTTAAGAGTTTGTATTGATAGAAATCATTTTCTTGTTATTACCAGGAAAATATAGTGTATTTTTTTCTGTCAATTTGAAATCATAACAGAGCAGAAGGAGAACTTATTTAGAGATAAAGAGATAAAATGACATGGAATAATAATGAAGTGGAGGATTTGGGTGAAAAATGATAAATTACAAGACTTAATTTTCCATAAAATAATGCACAAAGTATAAAGCACTAAAGTTTATACAGACCATTTAGCAAATGATAGAGGGGAAATTCTGATGTAGCTAGTTTATAAAAGAATGCAGGTTAAAAGCTGATAAACAGTAGTATTTCTAAAACTCCTGGCTAAAGAATAATAAATTGTAATGCAGTATATAGCTAAATAGGTTAAAAGTATATAAATGTACTAGCACTTAGGAGTGACCATCTGAAATACAATTTCTCATCTAACCATAAGGTAGAAAACACTCTTAAATTTGAAATGTTTTTCTTTGGGGAAAAGATATTATAAAAAGCTAAAGGAAAAACATAAGGAATTATTGTAATGGCATTTAAAATCAGTAAAGAAATAAATGGATTTTCTTGAACATAAAAGTCATGAGCAATAATTGCCGTTTCATTTCTTAGACAAATGATTTAGAGAAATAAATCATACTTTAATCCATGAAATATTAAGATTTCAAACTTGATTGGAATTTTTGATAACTGTTCAACATATCCAGGTTTTGAGTATTGATTCTTTACATTTTTAGCTATATTTTGTGTATATTTTGTTTTGGTAACCTATTTTCAACCTTTCAAGATAGCAAATTTCATTGTACATTGTAGTTATCTTAAATGTTCTTTGAAATATCAAATATGTAACTAAATATTAAAGAAACCCAATAAATCAAACATGTCTTATATATTTGACTGAGATAAAAATATATAATGTAATATTAGATTTAAGACTATTTTCCTTGGGGGCTTCACGACTGCTGGCGCACAGCCAAAGGGAAATTCATAAGCCACTTTTCAGATTCAGAGAGAGAAACCAGGGACTATAATACCCAGAAGCCTGGGGGAGACCAGAGACTACATTGAAGACCTTGGCCCTGCTCATGGCGCCCGCCTGTCCAGGTAGGACAGTGGGGGCAGAGGTTCATAGTGGCAGCCGCAAGTTAGTCCTTCTCTCCATATTGCGTTGATCTAACAATTTGGATACTAACTACCTGAACAATGTTGACAATACAACATACCCCGAAAGCACAGAAAAGCCAACATTTATAGAGACCTATCTGACAATGAGATATGAGCAGTGCCCCCAGAAGATTCCAGCTCCAGACCACCACATTATTATGAAGAAACAACATAGATCCTCTCCTCCTTTTGGAAAAAAATTATGGACATTTTCCAAAGACTAGAAATTGAGTTCTCATTTGACCCAGAAAAACCACTACTTGGAATATACCCTAGAGACTCAAAAACAAAGAGCAGAAAGAGTATCTGCACTTCTATATTCATCACAGCTCTATTTATGATAGCCAAAGTCTGGAAACAACCTAAATGCCTGAGAACAGAAAACTGTCTAAAGAAACTATGGCACATCTATACAATGGAGTACTATGCAGCTTTCAGAAAAGATGAAATAATGAAATTAACATGCAAATGATGGACATGGAGACCATCATGTTGCGTGAAATTAGAAGGAAAAGGACATATATATAGAATGACACTATTTATTAATGGGATATACATATATACCAGTGTTTTACTAATTGTGGGAAAATGTCACTGGCAGGCTAGAACTGAACATTGAGTGTACACAAAGGGATTTACATGATAATCCTTAAATGTCTGTAGGGCAAGCCACAACGTATAAGAGAAGAGAGAGGGAGAGAGAAAAAGAGAGAGAAAGACAGAGAAAGAAAGAGAGAGAGAGAAGGAGAGAGGAGGAAAGAAAAATTGCCTGCTATAGAAGCAGGCTCAGGGTGGTGGGTGGGAATTTAAGGTCATCGGTGGTGGGAATATGGCACCCGTGGAGGCGTGAATGCTGAAAAACAATGTGTGACTGAAACCCAATCATGAATGGTTCTGTAATTGTGTATTGCATTGTAGTATAATAAAAAATTAAAAAATAAGAAATGCATATTTAAAAAAGACTATTTTCCTTGTATATAAAAACTATATAAAATAAATCAAATTAAAATATTTTATTAACATATTACTATGTATTTTGCATAATATTTTCAAAAAATCTTTAAGTTACTAATCATGTAGAAAAGTAGTTCAAATTTGCCTTTGTTTCTGTAAGATATTATTTACAGAAAAATCTCTCTTTGGTGTGTGGGTCTCTGAATCAGTGCCTAGAAGTTTCAGGGACCACTCGTGGGAAATATTTGATCTTGTGCCGGGCAGAAGCTTCAATGTTCAACCCAGTAATACACTGTAGATTAGGCCAGATGTTACCAGAGCCCTCAGCGCTAATACTAGTGGTGCTCAGTTTGTCATGGAATATGGTGCATTGAACTCTGGGCCCCCTGCACTGCAGGAACAGTACTCAAGCTCTTTGACTATCCTGTGGGCCCCAACTAAATTGTTAACAATAATAATATGATATAATAACATAATATAATAATATAATAATAATATATTATTTTTTTTTTCAATCCGGCCCAGGTATGCTGAACCAGAGACTCTCAGACATGGGGCAGAGCTGCTCCTTGCTCTCCCTGTGCCCAGCCACTCATGGGGCGCCCGGGAGGCATGGCGGGTTCTAGCCCTGGCCTGCCACCCCAGCAGAGCCTCATAACAAGCCAGATGACCCCCCGACTCCATGGGGGGCTTCCGTTTTCCACATCCAGACTTCTTTCTCGTCACAACTCCACCCAGAAGAACAGACTATCACAGCCCAGCTCGGGCTTCAATAAATACTCTATTTAGAGATGACTACAAGAGTATGCCACCCGCACGGCAAGCCTGGCAAGCTGCTCGTGTCTTATTTGATATGCCAAATACCAGTAACATTTATATTAGGTCATTCCCATGACCTAATATAATGGCTTGAGGCTCTTTATGTTCCTGGAGCAAGCGGATGCCTTTGGGTTCTACTAGCATGAGACAGGACATATGGAGATATTACTGGTGCCCACTCTAGCAAATAGATGATCAACGGGAAGATAGTGATAGTGATAGAATATATGATTGTATCAATTGTGTACAGCTCATGAAAATGCGAAGGCCGAGTCATGTTTTTGAAAAAGAATTGTTCAAATAGGAATTGTTATTTCTTAAATAAGTAAGAGAGAAAAACTGTCATTATTTGTATTATGTGTCACAAAATGTAAGTAAAGGGATAGGAGCAATAGCAAAATGGGGAGGCCACTTGTCTTGCAGACGCCTGACCCCATAAGGTCCCCTAAGCACTGCCAGAATAATTTCTGAGTGCAGAATGCAGAGTAACCCCTAAGCATTACCAGCTGTGACCCAAAACCATTATATATGTGTGTATATATATAAATATATATAATATCACATATATACAAATCAAAATCTATTGCAAATCTAGAATTTTACTTGATAATATGCGTACTTTACTTATTTGTAGAAAATAATTTTCTTAGAATTTATAATGCTACAAAATTTCCACTTAACTATAAATATTATTCAGAGAAATAAAGATATACTGAACAACAAAAGGACACAATACATCCTTTTAATATTAATGTTCTAAACTAGAGCATCTTTTATGATAGCTATAAAGAAGTGCAGTGGGAAATTCCTAATACATTGAGAAATATGTTACTTTTCACACATCTTCCTTTCTGAGAGGGGGCACATTTGAAAACTGATTCTTCTGTGCTTTTTGTTAGGTTGGTTTTAGTTGTGTTTTATTTACTTATAGTTATTTTTTGGGGGCGAATACCTGGTAGTTCTCAAAATTTCCTTCTGCCTCTATCCTCAGGGATCATTCTTGGCAGGGTTCTGGGAACTATATGGAGTGCTAGGTTTTGGACCCAGGTCAGTTGGATGCAAAACTGAAGTAAGCACTCCCCCAACTCGCAAAACAGAAGCAAGCACTCATCTCAACTCGTATCATTTCTCCAGCCCTTGCAAACTAAGTTTCCCAACATTTTAGAAGACATAAGAAAATAAAGGCAGAACTTGATCATAAAACCTGAAATACAAGGATAGAAAATAGGACATAAAAGCCATCTCACACATGAAAAAATAATTACATAAAGAATATCAGAAGGAGAGGCCGGAGTGATAGAATAGTGGGTAGAGTATTTGCCTTGCCTGCGCCAGACCCAGGTTCAATTCCCGGCATCACATATGGTCCCCTGAGCATTGCCGGGTGTGACCCAGAAAGCAGTATATATATTATATATATACATATGTATATATACATATATATGTATATATACATATGTATATATACATATATGTATATCTATATCTATCTCTATCTCTATATCTATCTATATATATCTATATCTATATATATCAGAAAGAGTCTTCAAATATAAGCACCTATGGTGCAGGCAGGTGACCTAAGTTTGACATGCCCCCAGCCATGCCCTCGAGTGATCCTTGAACACAGATCCAGGAGTAAACCTGGAGCATAGCAGGGAATGGGATGTGGCCTGAAAACTGAAAAAACCAAAAAGAAGAGAAAAGCAAATAGAATAGATAGAAAAGAAATAAGCCACTTTATTTAATTTAGTAAATCTAGTAAGATTTTCCATAACTCTATAACCTATTAAACCTCTTTGTTAATTAGTAAATATATATGGTCTATATATTTATTATATATACTATTAATGCATATACATTTATGTATTTGTAAATATACATAAATATATGCATATTTATACACTGAGACATTTCTATAACTTTGTGTTATGGACTACTTGTAGGTAATACTCCTACTAGCTAATAAAGTTATTGACTCTTGTTCAAAATCAACAGTGAATTCTCAGATGAAATAAAATAAAAACTTCAAAAATGCAGCTTAAGTAAAGATTATTTCTCCTGCTGAAGTATCTTGCAGATGCTAGAATCAAAATAATTTTCAAAAACAGTATTTTAGTAGTAGTTGTTATGGGATATTTAGCAGAGATATTGTGCAAGGAAAGGTTAATAGCTGTACTCTGGTTAATTTTCTGTTTGTTGCAACGAAGTAATGTCTGGTCTTATATTGTGAAATTAAAAAAAAACATATCTTTTAACCAGTAGAGAAACAGTTTTGTTCCTCTAAGTAGTTCTGGGGAAAAAGTATAAACGTGTTTCTTCCTACTGATGAAGAAATTAGATTGGTCTGTATTTTATCACTTGTCACTTCTCTTCCCGTTGTTCATTGATTTGCTCTAGTGGGCACCAGTAATGACTCCATTCATTGGGAATGAGGTTCATTATCATTACAGTTTTTGGCATATCCAATACACCCTGGGTAGCTTGCCAGGCTCTGCCATGGCTCTGGGTTCATCCTAGGGAGCCCAGTCTTTTTTCTATGTCAGACCATCAAACATCCAGGGTCCACGGGGCAGAGCCCTGGGGTGTAGACTAGCCTGTCTCCTATCTGCCACCTGCTGACACAGCCTGGCACAGCAACCACACCTGCAACACCTCGGAGGGACTTGGTCTGTATTATATTTTATTTTATTTTTATGTTATTTTAGTTATTTATTTGTTTGCTTATGCGATCTGAGTAGAAACCAGAGTACACCCAAGCCTCTGCCTTGTGGGCCCTGGATAGTTGATAGTCTGATCAAGAAATGATAGAATGATCAAGTCTGATAGAAAAAGACTCGGTCCCCTGCTATGAACTCAGAGCCATGGCAGAGCCTGACAATTTACCTGAGGTATATTTGATATGCCAAAAATAGTAACAATAATGGACCTCATTCCCAAAAAATGGAGACATTACTGGTGCCCACTTGAGCAAATCAATGAACCACAGGAAGACAAGTAATACAAGTGATTTGTTTGTTTATTTTTCCCCAAGTCCCTGGTCTGTATTTTAAACAGACTGACTTCAGGAAGGCTAGTGCAGGGAACTGGACCAGCCAGGGCAGCTAGTCTGGCAGATTAACATAACCATGGGGGATTCAGCATGTCTTCAGAGGGTCACTCTCAATTTGGACCCTTGGGTAACCTGGATACTTATGGCAGAACTGCTCAAATCCTTGAGGTGGTTCAGACCCTGTATTGCAAAATAATATGCTTTGAACTTTCTGTTTCTGCACTCTCCTGCCAGCTGCCCTCAAATGCCTAACAATTTTTTCAAATGCCTCAAATGCCTAAAGTTTTATTTCCACTTCTCAAGATGTTTTCATTGCTTTTTTTTTTTTGGCTTTTGGTGGAAAATTCTGAAAAACTGTGACATTTTATTTTTCTCTCTCTTGCTTACTTATTTACAATGGTTAAATTGTTATTCCATTTATTTAACATAAATAAATGGAATGTATTTATTCCATTTATTCCTTTTGCTGATATATTTGTATTTTAGCATATATATGTTGGCTCTATATGAAATCATTTTCCAAATACATAATGTATATATATGCACACATGTAAATATAGTTTATTTTATTTTTTTTCTAATTTTTTCTTTAAGCATAATTTATGGGTGGTTCTGATTAAGAAGAAACCCACATAGAAGAACTTATTGCTGGTATAAATGAAGCAGGGTAGATTGCTCTTCTGGCATATATATTGGCAAATGGGTGTGAGAAATTGTTCCCCCCTAAGTATAAATCTAAAGTTGGGATAATCCCTAGGAGAAAAAACAACAAGCTTGGGTATTAGAATAATGTATGAAGTAGAAATATTCAGAGAAAGTAAAATAAAATAGTTTAGTCTTTTCCAGAAATAGAGAGCAACATGGAGAGAAAGAGACAAGGAAATGTTCATTCCCTTATTCTATTCTTCAAGGGTGCCTGAAGACGGACTATGTGAAATGCTCCGCTATCGCTCAATGTACCCATAAAATGTTGATGTGCCTACTAACTTTCCTTAATGCCTTTGACTACTTAAAGAATACTCATATGGTGGGAACCGTGGTGGGGATCAATATTGTATTGAATATATGAATCCCCTTTGTTTTCACTCAGGGATGACAGATGAACCTAAAGCTTGGACAGACCATGCGTGTTTCTTTGTCTCGTTCTCTGTGACTAACCCTGGCTAGATAGACACCCAATGTATCACTTGTATCACTTATATGACTTAACTACCGTTGTTCATTGATTTGCTCGAAAGTGGGCTCGAGTAACGCTTTCCATTCGTTGGGAATGAGGTCCATTATTGCTGCTGTTTTTGGCATATTGAACACACCGTGGATAGCTTGCCAGGCTCTGCCTTGGCTCTGAATTCTCTGCAGGAGTCAACTAAGCCAATTGGCATTACACCAAATGGACAGGTGTAAAGCTGATTTTGATATGGAAGTACAGACTAGGTCTGAAAAGAAAATGATAATCACAGTATTAGTAACAGCATAAGATGACCTGACAGCCTAATTAGAGGGTTGGAAAAATCAAAAGCGAAAGATAAGTCAGAATCGATGAATGATGGCAGAAACGCCAACGGGAGTAGTGAACGGAACTCCGAAGGCGGAGCAACTGAGCCATACTTTCATGGAGAGCACATTGCTTATATCCAGCATCCTCAAACCATGGATCTGCTTTGAGAACCCTCAACTGAGATGCATGAAAAATAGAACGAAGATGCATGATCTTCATTCTGAATAATTAAATAAATTGGAAACATTTAATATTAAGTAAAATAAATGTTTTTAAGAAGTTAAAATATCTCCACAACTAAATTAGGTCACTGGGAAAAGGAAAATAGGATACTCCGAATAAAAACATGAATGAGAGCAAATTAGACTTGTTCTAATATATCCGATATCATTGGATTATAACCAGAGGACATTGGAAGAAGGAAACCCTGAAAGTATTTGATTATTCATTTGATTATTTATTAGAGATAGAAAATAAATATCTTTCTGCTTCTATCTTACAAAGTGTTCTATAAGATCAGGGTTTATGGGGCTGGAGCGATAGTACACTGGGGAGGGCGTTTGCCTTGCACACGGCTGATCCAGGTTTGATCGTCCAGCATCTCATATGGTTCCCAGAGCACTGCCAGGAATAATTCCTGAGTGCAGAGCCAGTATTAACCCCCTGAGCATTGCCGGGTGTGACCCAAAAAAACTAAAACTAAAAATCAGTGTATACTAGCCGAGTATACCTTTGCATAAAGGACAAGCACGTTCTGTGTGTGCATTACGGTTTAGTGAGCGAGGAACTAAACCAGAAGCTATGTAGATTAGTCAGGGCCAAGCGGAAGCTCTCAATTGAGGTTTTATTCCATGACAAATTTTGTATTATAAGCAAGAACAAAAATACCAACAACTATGTCTGTGCATGCATTTTGATCACATACTACTTTATGTCCTCCAGCCCACATGAGGGCAGTAATTTATCCTTCTACACTACATAAAAGTTCATGGAAAACAGAGATGCAGAAATAGCATGGCAGTGAGGGTGCTTACCTTGCACGCAACTAATCCATTGGAGCCCTGGCATTCTATAAAGCAGGTTGTGTATCTGTCTACACATGGCCACGCTGGGTTCAATTCCTGTCACCACATACTGTTACCAAGACCCCTGAGGAGTGATCCAAGAACTCAGAGTCAAATGTGGCCCTGAGCACCCCCAGGTGCCCAAAAAAGCCAAAAAATGTAATGAAATAGACATAAATAAATTAGTACTTTCAATATATGGTAAAAGACTATGACATTCACTGTATCACTGTCTTCCCGTTATTCATCGATTTGCTCGAGCGGGCACCAGTAACATCTCCATACGTCCTGTCACAAAGAAAGTGTAGTCAAAAAGCATTTGCTTGCTCCAGGGACAGGAAGAGCCTCGAACCTTTCTTCAGGTCATGGAATTGAGGTCCATAATTGTTACTGGTTTTTGCATATCAACTAAGACACTGGTAGCTTGCCAGGCTCTGCCATGTAGCATTTCGTGTGTGTGTGGGGGGAGAAGGCAATAGAATTGTAACAATTTCCTTAGATACGTTTCAGATTTCTAGAAAATTGGGGCCAGAGAGATAGCACAGTGGGTAGGGTGTTAACC